>JBAMAV010001298.1:0-157068 GCA_037043315.1 Amiota communis
TTGAGGAACAATAAATTTTATATTCTTAACTAAAAGTATAGTACTATTCCCCTTATTTGCAGTTTAAGCCTGCGTGAACTACGTGAATATCTTATTATGGATACTAAGTTTTAGGCTAACAAAATTGTTGGTGCCGAACAGTTAAACTAATAGAGCTTTAATTTTGTATATTTACCAATCTTTGAAGTCTCTCGGAAGAAACAAAATTCAACAAGACGACTTTACTGAGGACCGACAGCCGGAACCACCCCAGGAAGGACTCAACAAACATAATAACTCTAGTAAAATAATTCCATTATATTCTATAGACTATATTATATAAAAACAATAGTCACAACTGGCTACACTAATTGCATGAAGTCTTCTTTTTCAACTGCCGCCCATCCTTCTTTATTTACATAAATTTACGAGTATGAGATCTGTTTGTTTTTACTTTTCCTAGATACCATCATCAACATATACACGTACAACTAGGAAGTATTGATTTAGATGAATAGGCAGATGGACGGACATAAGTTCATAATTTTTCGGATCACGTATAATAAATATGATATATAGGATATGTTACATATAAAGTTATGTGTAAAGGATACGAGGATTGCTACTTAAGTCTTGAGATATGTCAAATTGGTATCGTAAAGCTTGTCGTTTTTAATGATAAATGTACTCAGAACGTTTTGTCATACGAGTGCTATTTGTATTGTTTACAGTGACTTGAAAAATTCGTTTCGGCTAAAAAATGGAATTAAATCGTGAACATTTTCGTGCAATGAGATTTTATGATTTTCGACGTGGATTAACTCAACAAGAGTGTGCCGATCAACTCGCTTCGATTTTTGGTGATGAAGCACCATCCAGGGCCACTGTGTTTCGCTGGTTTTCTGAATTCAATCGTGGTCGTAGTTTTCTCCAGGACGAAATTTGTAAAGGTCGTCCAAAATCGTTTGTTGTGCCACAAAAATTTGATGCTGTGCGTGAACTGACATTGCAAGATTGCCATGTGACTTATCGTGAGATTGAGGCATGTTTGGGCATTAGTTCCACTCGCATACATTCAATATTGCATGAACATTTGGCCGTCAAAAAGATTTGTTCGCGTTGGATACCGCATAATTTGACAATCGCGCAAAAAAAGGCTCGTGTCGATTGGTGCAAAGAAATGTTGAAAGAATTCAATCGCGGTGCTTCAAAAGACGTCTATAAAATCGTGACAGGTGATGAATCATGGGTATATGCATATGAGCCTGAAACTAAACAGCAGTCGACTGTATTGGTCTTTCAAGATGAGCCAAATCCAACAAAAGTTGTTCGCGCACGAAGCACTTCGATACAAATGATCGCCTGTTTTTTTGGAATAACCGGACATGTCGCCACCGTGCCATTAGAGAAACGTAGAACGGTTAATTCTGAATGGTACACCACCATTTCTTTGCAAGAAGTGTTCGAAGAAATAAGAAAAATCAACCGCAGACGACGAATGCATACATTCTCCACCACGACAATGTGACCTCACACATCGGCTCAAACATGAGACTTTTTAAACACTCAAAACGTCGAATTGATGGGTCATCCGCCCTATAGTCCAGATTTGGCACCCAATGACTTCTTTTTATTCCCGCACACCAAAAATTAATTGCAAGGTCAACGTTTTTCGACTCCTAAAGAAGCGGTGGATGCGTTCAAAATACATGTTTTGGAGATACCTCATTCCGAGTGGAAAATGTGCTTCGAAAATTGGTTCAATCGGATGCAAAAGTGTATTGATCTTCATGGAGAATATTTTGAAAAACAATAAAGTCATTTTCGATGATACATATTTGTTATTATTTGTCTGTCTCAAAACTTAAGTAGCAATCCTCGTATTAATATTTATAGCTAGTCCTAAGTATTTGAATTTAAGTATTAAAATGTGTACAAAAATGAGTAAGTATGATGAAAGCATTAGTATACATATTATAAAAATTTCATGAAATTGTTATATTGATTTATGATCGATAGTTAGTACAAACCTGTGCTCGACTTTGTGTACCTCTCTATTATTATTATTATTGGTATTATTTATTTTTTCTTGTTTTTACTGAACCCCTTAATAGATACGTTTTTAATCATAACACTATTAAAGGATACGTAAAAAATAAGTAATTTCATATATTTTTTTGTAATTATAAACTTCCGGAAAATGTTCAACATTTATATTAAATTTTGTGAAATACACGTATGTATGATCTAGTATATATTGCCAACTATGTATAATAGATAAGAACAATAGATAGTAAGTAGTATTCGTTATTCTCTAAACAGGATCTTTTTCGAGTGTCTATAATTTAAGATTTAAGACAGACTAAATAAAGTGCTACTCAATATTAGTGAGCATAATTTTATCATTTTATTTTATAAGGAATAGTATGGTATAATTTGATTAATGATTGGCCTGGTTGAACTTAGATTAAAAAACTATTGTATGGCTTAGTAAGTACTATCTATATACAATACTTAGTATAGAACTATAGTAGTACTTTGAGTTTGAGTGTGTGTAGGCGTGTAAGTTGAGATTGAAATAGATAATTTATTGTATTTCAACTAAGTACAAACGTGTAACGAGTATAAATAAACTAGTAAGTACTAACTATGAGAGTATGTTTTGCCCTAAAAACTGATAAGTGGCAGTTGTAGATTTATGTAGATCATAAAAATGATCTCAGGAAACTAGACAGAGATACAATATAAGCAGAGAAATAGTAATAGTAAGTAAGTAATAGTAGTAACATTTGAAGAAACAGTTATAGTAAGAAGTAGAAGTATTAGTATTAGTGTTAGTCTTAATATTAGTAGTGGTAGTAGTAGTAGTAGTAGCAGTAGTAATAGGAGTAGTAGCAGTTAGTAGAGAAATGTGTTAGAGATGTTTTAATGGATACTTGTAGATACTGAAGTATGATACTTAGTATCGCAATTACATACTGGTATGTAAGTAAGTAGTATGTGTAGCTATATAATGGTTAGTTGTAGTTGTAGTAATACGATACGACACAACAAACAATATCTCAAATCTAAAATCTGATCTTTGGCTCACCTGATTCTTATCAATTTCACCGTCTTGTAACTCAGCTTCGCCTTGTTCTTGAAATGTGATGATAATCAAGGCCACGAAAATGTTTACGAAGAAGAATGGAAATACAATAAAATATACAATATAAAATATGGACATTTCGATCCGGAAATTTTGGATTGGACCCCTATCTTCATATGTGGCAGCCATTGAGTGTTGTAGGACTCTATAGATGTCGAGTCGATGTTGCGGCGTTGTTATTGTAGTTCATCATCACGTTGTTGTTGCATAATATTTTTTTAAAATATTCCGATATTTTTGATTTTGAATAAAATTTATTCCAAATGCAAATCAAAAAATTAAAACAATTGCAATAAAAATTACAAAAAACAAACAAAAAAAAAAAAGAATTTTGATTTTTTAGAATGAATTGATTTTTAACAAATATCATAAGATCATCATTGACATTGACATATTATTTGATTATTGATATACGTATTTGATAAGTAACTGAATGATGTAAAAACTAAAATTGGGTTTAGCTTACTGTGGCCATCCCTCGCCGGTTTGTACTGCAAAAAGTGTCAGCATGGCAGCGGCGACATTGTCATAGTGGAAGCTGCGCGGCTTCCAGATACGCGCTTCTTGTTTTGGAAGCAATTCGTCCTCTTCGTACTTGAAGTAAGAACCCCTTCAAGATTGGTTGGTCAACAGAACCCAGGACACGATTTTTTTATGTTGATTGTTGATGTATTTTTTTTTTTTTTTTTTTTTAGGTGGTGATGTTGATTGAGTTTGTTGCATTTATTAGCATTTTTTTATTTGTTAGTTATTATTTTTGGATACATGAAAATATAAAAATATTAAAAAAAAAAAAAATAAAAGGAAAATAAAAGTAAATAATAAAAACAAAAAACTCAATTCAATGTAAAATAAGAAATTCAATAAAAATATAGTTACAAACAAAAAATGAAATCAAATGAAATGAAATAAATTTTTATATAATTGTTATTTAATATTATTTAAAATAAATGATCAATAATAAAATAAATTAATATGTATATTTTATATACAATACTTATATAATAGAAATTAGTTAAACAAAAAGAAAAATAATAGTAATTAATCATATAAGTTGATAGGAATAAAAATGAGATTTCATTTAAAGACACTGAGAAGAATGTATAGTCACATACTCATGAAAAGGTCCTTGAAAGAACCCCCATAATCAATGATACTCGTCGTACAATAAATACTATGGTGGAATAATATTGTAATTATGTTAATGATATTGTGATAGATTATGGAGAATGTGGAGACTGAGAGAAAGAGAATCTTTGATGATCGATAATGATATTGATGTGTCTGTCTTAATGTTGTGTTATGAAGTTGTGTTTTGTATTGATGGGAAAAGCAATGGTTATTATTGGATACATAAATTTGAAAATACAAAATTATATAGAGTATGTATATATGTTAAATTGATGAATTAGTTAGTAAGATAGAAGATAAAAAAATATAGAATATTGTATTAAGTTCATAGTATAGCAAATGCATTCGAGTTGTTTAAAAAAATCATTGTTAGGCGTAAGGAGAATAGCAAATGTTACAAAATCGAGAATTACAAAAAGTTAATACGCTTTTTCTTCTTCTTTTTACTCTTCTCATTGTGTGTGTGTGTGTGTGTGTCGGTGTGTATCGGTATAGGTATATCTATGTAAACCTGGCAGTATTACTTTGATTATTTTTATTATTATTATTGTTATCATTATCATTGTTATCATTATTAATATTATTACTATTATTTATATTATTATTTTATTTCGATTGGTTACTACAATGTGTTCAAGAAAAATGTTTATTTGTTTTTGAATGAATTCATATTTTAGATTTCACATATTAGTATATCTATATATATACGTGTCGTGTATATATGTTAGTAGTATAGATTGACCGATAACCGATCTGCATCTGATCATTCCGAAAGGCAATTAAATTATATGAATTCAGTTTAAGTTGAGTTTTAAACAATAATTTGGGATACAAAATAATAGAAATTGAACAAGAGTCTGAGAGATAGAGAGAGAGGGAGAGAGAGATAGAAAGAGTTAGTGAGAGTGAGTTAGTTGGTTAGTGAGTTGGTTGGTTGGTTGGTTGGTTGGTTGGTTAGTGAGTGAATGAAGATTTGAAGAGTTTGAATTATTGTAGAAGAATGGAAAGGAAACTCGCTGGAAATAAATTTGGATCAATCAATTGGATTGTTTAGAATGCAATAGGCCTAATTACATCGTATCGTTAGATTATGGGGAGGGTGAGGAGGAGAGAGAAAAAATAAATAAAATGGGCTCAATGGAAAGAGCAAATATTGTATTATTATTTTTCATTCGATTTTTCAAGATTTCGATTTACGAGAATTTTGCTAGGTGTAGGAAGTAAAACGCTTTTGTTGTTTTTTTCTTTCAGTGTTTTGTTAAAATTTTCACTTGCAATAGTACCAAATATGATAGATAAATAAATAGCACTACATTTTCCTTGAAAACAATGCATGATATGAGCTTTCAACTATCGGAGTATCGGAGGCATACACGAACGAGTATGTAATATTAATACATGTTCTTCAGTTGTATCGGTTTCAATGTGACCTGATTTGAATTTTCAAAATTTATCAATGTGTTTGCCACATAATACTCTGAACCAGAGCAGAGATCATTGCAATACGAACGCATATCATACCTATCCAATATACATACATGTATTGTAGTATGTAAAAGTAGTACGCATATCGACCGTAAATCCAAAAAATTCCAAAAATGGGACACAGGTGGGTCAAGACAAATCAAAAATCGTAACCGAGAAATATCGAATATGTCTATAACATTTTTCCAATTTTGTGGTAATATTTTTCTACATACATACGTGTATGGTATGTACGAATGTTTATCAAGTATTTATACCGACATCTTCTGATTTCAACGCATGCTACCGTACATCACCGTACATCTATGTCTATGGCTATTGGTTATTGTAATTATTGAAGAATTTTAAAAATTTTAACTATGACCTAAGTGACCGGCGATTTTAACATAAATTGATTAAATTGTATAAATAGCGGCTACAATAATAAGTTAAATAATGAAATTGACATAAATGTAGGCACACATAATGACAAATATATGTAGATTATGTATTATCTAAAACTAATTTAAGGACACTCGCTTAAGTTTCTAAAAAAAAAAAAAATTTAATATGAAAAAATTAAAATATCTAAACTTCGAATGCCACCGAAGAAATTATTATAAATTTATGTTTGTCCTTCACACACATAACACCCGGAACTCTGATTTGTTATGCATATACATATGTATTACAAATACTTCAATATTACTCCGATCGTTCCAGTAAACGATGAAAACGATCTATGTCCTCTACCAGATTTCAGTTCGATAGTTTACAAACTGTTCATTCGAATGATAATAGATAAACATGATTCACTTGATTCTCTTTGTTACGTTGATAATTCTCAAATCGGACAATATATTTTTGAGGGGTTGTCGATGCCCGGCTCTAGACTCTATTGATACTACTGATAACAGACTAAGTTTGGCCTTTGTTCGTCACGGTATTTTAGAGGACCGAACCTTTTATTCAGTAATTTTCATACAATTATTTACGTAATTGTTAATTGATAAATTATGAGTGAAGGACATTAAACAAGCGTAAATAATAAATTGATTATTGATTATTGTTTTATTATCAACTATAAGTAAAAGTATCTGAGAGAATATTCTGAATTAATTTTTGAATTATTTAGAATACTGTAATTTTGTAATTTTGTTTTATTGCTTTTCAAGTACATGTAAATTACAATAAACGAATGGAGCGAATATATTTTTTATAGAATAAACCACAATAATAAAATGTACAAAAATTTGTTATTCGTTATGCATAAATACAGTTGAACCACAATTATTCGAATGGGATCGGACCGAATCGGATTGGTTTGGACCATATTATCATAAACTGATCACATCTGTTAAACGAGAAGTTAAGTGACTGCTGAATGACCTCTATTACAGTGACTATTACACATTTGCGCATGTGTTTGTTTGATAGAAATCCGGAAAAAAACACGCACATTGACTCAGACAATTATTTCACAGCCAGACAAAATTCAAATCACCGGTATTTTCGATTTTCTGTAATTCCGTAACCGGATAATCGAGTTTCAATTATATTGTATGGTATAATGACAATAGATAAATGGGTAGAAAGATAAAATAGACTTCACTTGATTTGATTTGATTTGATTTTTAGTAGATATGTAAATACGAGTACAAATTGACATTGACATTGTTCAATGGAATGCAAAAAAAAAAAAACGAAAATAATGAAAAAGAAAAATAGAAACAGAAACGTAATCATGAAAGAGGCTTTAGAATCCATTCCATTATTGAGAATTTCCTGCAACAGGATTCAATGAAACATTGATTCATTGAGCCAAATTACCAGATCGTTGAAATTTTGTTTGAATTTTTATTAAGCGTATTAAGAAATCTTCTGGCAGTAATATGGACTCTTTGGCATTGGAAGTTTAATCACATTGTAATACTTCTTCTACCTAAGCACAGTACAATTACAAATAGTTACGAAAGAGAGAGAGGGAGAAATCAAGAGAGAGAGAGAGAGAGAGATAGAAGGCGAGGCAGAGAGATAGAATGAAATAAACAGCAGAAATACAATTGAAAGACAAAGACTAGATGCGAAAGAGCGGAAAAATAGGAGACAAGAGAGATAAAATTTAAAAAACAATTTAAACAATATTGTAGAAGAAACTAAACTGAATCATTTTGAGGAAAAAACAGGAACTAGGATTGAGACGAAAGAACGACCGAACGAATGGAACTTAATTGAATAGAACTAAACTGAATTGAATTGAACTGAACTGAACTGAACAGAACCGAATTGAACTGAACTGAAAGGATAGGAAGCTTGTACATCAGTTAGTTAGCTTGTTTAGTTAGTAGTTTGGTATTTGTAAAGTAAATTGGTTGATTAGTTTTTTGGCTGATTGGTTGGCTGACTGATTTACACATTAGCAATGTTCACGTGCATGATCCGAGAGATGTAATCTATTGAAGATCAATCTCAACAATCATCAGGCAGATAAACAATGCGGGAAACTTTAAAATGCTACTCTTACATTCTGTAAAATCTGTGCACCATTTTTTTTTTTTTTTTTTTTATGATATTTAAAAAGTAAAAGAAAAACAACAAAATAAAACATAAAATGGAAATAGATAAGATAGAAACGGGAAAAATTGTAGGGTCAGGATAAGACATAAGTCAAATTTTTGTATATACACCATAATGCAGATTCTCAAATGATCTTGAAATGAATAATTGCAATTTGAATTGGGAAATACGAGTATATTGTATAATATAATAGATTTCGTTTCTTTCCTGTAATTTTCATTTATTATACATATATATTTATATTTTTTTTTAGCTCAAAGGCAACAGTAAATCTGAAATTTTATCGCAAATTCATAAATACATACATATGTACATCAAGCTGAAAAGATCCCTTAATTAGGCAAAATTTTATGAATTTTATAATTGTACAATAAGTAAGAGAATATAATATTGTACTTAAGAAGATTAAGATCTTGCATTATTTTATAATAAAAATATTATAGATACATATACCCAACTGATAAACAACATCAACATGCAACAAGAAACGGACCGATATTGAACTGAACTGAACTAAACTAAACTGATTAATCAGCTAGTTAGTTTTACTATGTACTACGTTATCGTTTTATGATACGCTATTTATTGTATTCTGGCTATTCTGCATCTATCTATATCTGTAAATCAAAGAACAAAGGGCATACTTATAGAATTACACTGTACGACAAAACACAAAAAAAATTTAGTACATTAATGACAACACCTATTCTTTATTAATTTGGGAATGACACGTACCATTTAAAAGTTATGATAAATTAAATCAATCAAAATCATACTTATTTTTTATTATTATGAATTTAAAAAAAAATATATATATCATTACACATATATATATAAGTAATAAATTGAAGAAATGACCCACATAACATTCTAGGCAAAACATGTAAAACGTGTAATATAAAAGACGGGAAGTGTTGTAGTGCGGTACTGTGTAATGTTATTTCTCGGGTGCGGCATCAGAAATTTTTGATGCCCAGCTTAATATATTTTTTTTTGTCGCACAGTGTTATTTAACAACATGCGTGAGCATGGCACGATTGAATTCATTCTCCTCGTCAATCTGATTATTTCAATACATGTACCATATACTATTTATTTACTCTTAAGTAAGAAATGTTTTTTCTCACGTCTAATCATCGTATTATATATCTTTAGACTCAAACGGATTCAACAAATATCTGTCTGCCTGTCATAATAGAGAATAAAACCAGAAAGAAGGCTATCATTGGCTATGCTCTTCACGCTCCTCCGGGTTGCATCCAACCTTACTACCTTAGCATCACTATATTCTCTCTGTTACAGTTTAAGTGTCAACAAAGAACTCAGTATGAGTATCAACAAAGAACACAATTTGAGTGGAACTTTTATTGTACTTTTACTCCTTATAAGTTTGTCATTTAATGTGAGTTTGTATGAGAGGTACTCGTCCTGGTAACCCTAGGATCATGAAATTTACATGGTTGATGAATATGAATCAGAAAATCAGTTCAAATTCAGTTCGATACGTCAAAAAACAAAAAACTTTTTCTAATAAGAACATTAATTTAAATGGGCGTTTTTATGTGGAGTACCCCTCTAGTAGTCCAATTCGGCTGATTCCAACAAACGTGCAGCGCATAGTAAAAATAAACCTATGTGCAAAATTTCAGCTCTCTAGGTCAAAAACTGAGAAACTAGTTTGCATACATACAGACGGACAGACGGACATGACTAAATCAACTCGTCTCATCGAGCTGATCACAACTATATATATGTATTATGTAGTCTGTTATGTCTCCTTCTGTGTGTTACAAACTTCATGACAAACTTATAATACTATTCACTGCCGTGAAGAGTGTAAAGATAACTTTATTTATATGGTAGGTCAGGTCAGATGATCGTACTTGTTTGCTGTAGTATAGCACCCTTATTGTTTTATCCATTAAAAGTCTAGTATACAATTTTGCTAATCATATTATCTATCTAATCTAATCTATAATAGTTATGAAGTGCCCCGAATGCTGTAACACTCCTCGTATCTAATTGTTATAATAGAATTAAGTACAATATATTTTATGGTAATTAACACTCACTTACCCATTGATCGATCGATCGATCGATCGATAGATAGATCGGTTCTGGTACACATGACCTACTAGTAGAAGTACTAACTTCACTTTAGTACACGATAGTATTATCTTAATTTTGACTAAGCATAGAGAGAGGTACGTAGGTAATATATGTATGTATGTACTAGTATTTAGATAATTATGTACGAGTATTTACTAAGTATATGTTGATATAAATGATTTGTTCTACTAGCACATCTATCTGAATTATTCTTATTTTATTTTGTACTAATATTGATATTGTAAGTACAAATGCATCTATTATTAGTTAGTATCTAGTAGTGGTACCAGTGTGTGAGTTAAAAATCTATGATTTTTGATTGTTTGTTATTTGTTAAGTTCAGTGGGTGGTTAGTAAGTGAGTGGGTGTTTGTCAAGTAAGTACATACAATATTATACAAAAGACACCAACTATTCTAGCACACTAAATTTACAAGTCGAAACAAGACGAGTAGATTGTGGACTGGATTGAAGAAACTCTTCATTATTAAATAGTGATATTGTAGAATATTATTAGCATAAATTCTATTAGATCTGAGCTATTGTAATATGAAAAGTATTGTATCTATATATTTAGTATGGATGTATCTATGTATGTAAGTAGTATGTGTGTGATGAAATTTAGTCTGTTTTCTTTTGGGATGAGGGAAAAGTTTTGTTTAATTTGAAACAAACGAAATGGTTAAAGATATAGCACAAAAAGTTGTGATTTACATACACCATATATGTATAGCAGTATGTTAAAAGTATTTTATACAAATACTAAGGACACATTTGAAATTGAGAAAGAAATGTGAAATATTTTTATATTGTTTTAATTTATTTATTCATTATGTATTTGGTGTTGGATAAAATTGGTGAAATTGAATTGAATTGAATTGAATTGTTAATAGAATAAGGACAACAAGAGAAATATAGAGAGAAGAGCACATAGGTAGATATTGATAGCTAGATAGATCTATAATAGTATAGAGATAGACAGATAGATTGATATATAGATATTGAGATAGAGAGATAGAGAGAGAGGAGAGACAACACAATGAAATTTCCAAAGAAAAAAATAAGTGTAAATTAAATCACAAATGAAGGAAAAACAATATAAGAATTGTTGTTTTGGATTTTTTGATTTTGTTTTCTACTTTTATTCTTCTTTTTTTTTTTTTGAATAGTATTGTAGAATAGTATAACTGAAAATGAAAATGATGAAATGAAAGAAAAAAAAAAGAAAAAGAAAAAAAGAGTAAATTCAATTAAAGTAAAATAATGTTAAGTAACGTAAAATAAAATAAAGGAATTGGAAATTATTGAAATCATAAATGACTTTACTTACTGGCACTCTTCGGAAGTGTGTTTACTTTCGTCCGTACAGTAAAAAAATTTTCCATTAAACAATTGGACGCCAATAACAGAAAATATAAATTGAAATAATATGTACACGATTAGAATGTTAACAACATTTTTCAATGAATTGACGACACAATCGAAGACGGCCTTCAATTTTGGTACTCGCTTGATGGTCTTCAATGGTCGCAGGACACGCAGGACGCGCAATGATTTGATAGTTGAGAGATTTTGGCCAGCACTGCTACCGCTCATATCGAAACCGAAACTAACAGCAGCGCATATAACGACCACAGCATCCATAATATTCCAGAATTCTCTTAAATAGCTGCCAGGATGTAGTATAACACCTAAATCTACAATTTTCAGTAACATTTCTATTGTAAATACGCCCGTAAATGCATAATCGAAATAGTTTAGAATTTTATTTCGTGAAGAATTCTCACGAACGGGATCTTCGGCCGCTAACGCTATCGATGACAATGAGATGACGACCATTATAAAGAAATCAAAATATGGCAGATTAACAACCCAATGGGCGCCACGTCTTATTCTGTCAGTTTCAAATTGAGCAATCCGATGATTATAGTACAGTATGTGATTGTATATCGTTTATCGTATATATAATATATTAAATTCGAGAAAAAAAAAACAAAAAAAAAAAACAAATACAATATTTTAAACACAGTTTAGTTTTCAGTTGCAGATTTCAAGTGTTTTTTTGGATTTCGATTAAAAAAAAATATTGTTTTTTATTGCGTTTTGAGTTGTACGATAAATTGGATTGGTTAAATATTTTTGGTTTTTTTAATTTCATTAAGTAAATTTTGATTGATCGATTGATTGATTAATTTGAGAATTTCATTCAAAACAATTCGATATCAATTGATTTTGAGATACATTTATTCGATTTAGATCAGATCAGTTGTTGATTTCATTTAATATTTTTGTTTCATTGTTTTGGTTATTGATTATGTTTTGATTTGATTTTGATTTTGATTTTATCGATTAACGTTTTATAATTTTATCCGATTTTTTTGTAATGATATCGATTGTTCAGTTATCGATTTCGGGTGTCATTGTTAAGCATGCATGTAGAGTTGGTTGGTAGTGGTGGTGGTGATTGTTAGTTATGGTGTTAATATTTATTTTTGTCAATTGTTAAGAATAAAATTTGAATTAATTAATTTATTTGATTTTTTTTTTTAATGCAGTTGCAATAGTTGTTGTTGTAGTTGTAGTTGTAGTGCGTTGTTTTCGTTTTTTTGATTGATGCGAAAATCATCAATGATCAATGATCAATGATTAACGATGATGATTATGATGAGTGAAATTGATTTTGATTGATGTTTGTTTGTTTGTTTAATCGATCGATCGAACGATCGAACGATTGATGGATGTTATTTTTTGTGTTATCGAGATATCGATCGAACACAAAACAAGAAAAGTTTTTAAAGTAAATCGAACGAACCAAAAATAGTAGAAAAAATATAAATTTAAAAGAGTATAAATGAAAATGTAAACAACAAATAAAAATGGAAAAAAGAAAAGAAATTGATTAAAAAATTGAATATTCATTAGTTTCATAATATTTGTTGTTGTTCTCGTTAATATGATAATAAGATATACATATGTAGATAGATAGATAGATAGATATATAGATATTTATAAAAATATACATAAGGATATGTATATATATACACATGAAGTAATGTTATTGTATATAGGTAAAATTAAAAGCTATGTAAGTACTTAAAAATCTTTTTTTTTTTTAGCAGAATATACTATTATTACCCCAGACCCCAACCCCAAATACTTATAGAATCCACAGTACAACAAAGTCATTCATTCCTAATGGTAACCCAAGAAAATCGCAGATAAACTAAGTTATAGTGCAATAAATTGTATCTATACCATAGATCTTTCTTAACGTAAAAAAAAAAACAGGAACAGACAAAACATTAAATTCGGTATTGGTATTGCATGCATTAATTGTCATTTCATGTCATCATATCTTAAGATATTTTTGAGAATTACGTCAAGAAATGAAGCTAGTACATGTAATAGCAATAGGTTATTGTCAAAGCTTCACTTATACTTCCTATGAATGTAAGAACATTTTTAACTATTGTGACAATACCTTCAAGAACAGAAATGGAAAACTATTGTTCCGTATTCCTATTATACCCGTATATCATATTATCCGTATACGCTGTGTCCAAATTTTAGTTTAATAACATGGCCAAGCTGGCCAAGGGACGTATGAACCGACATGGTTCAATCGATTCCATGTACGATAAATTCATACATTAGAGACAAACAGACATTAACTAATACTTTTACTATATATTGTATATAAGTAAGTATGTTATTGATAACCTATTGCATAAGCTAAATTTTTGAAGTCTCATGAAAAGTTTAACCTAACTATTTCTCATTATCAGTGAGTTAAATACATATAGGCATGCATAAATACATAAATAAACTCTACTACATATAATAGTTAGGATTAGGATAGTTCAGATACTTAGTGAAGTACTTATAATTTGTTGTACTGTGTATGTAGTTTGATTTGGAATTTGATTTAAGGTTGTGTAATAGAAAAGTATTTACGGATTTGTCGGCGATAATATAAACATAGATGAATATGGCAACATTGGTTTTGGACCCTCCGCAACTTCTTCTTCATCCTTCTTTTCTTCTTCCTTCTTTTTACTTTTCGCCTTACTAGCAACAACACCGCCACCATCACCATTCTCCAGATGAACACCATCGCCTTGTAGCGCTTCCATTTCTTTTTCAAGTTCTTGTAATTGTTTCTCTTTATCCTCTTCGACTTGTTCCTCTTCGGCTGCAGTCAATTCTTGGGCATTCGCCAAATTATCAACAGCGATAGCCAAGAACACGTTTAGCAATGTATAATTACCGAAAAGTACCAAAACGATAAAGTATCTATTAACGATGAATATGAGCGTAACAGAGGCAACGGCAACGATAACGTCAAACAAAGGCAGCAACATCAGCAGCATAAATTTTTGTGAGAAAAAATATAAAATAACGAGTTCAAGGTACATCAAATTTGGGTGTGTCTTGTTTTTTACTAGTATCTTTTCATCAATTCAATTGATTTCATTTGATTTGATTTCAATTTTTTTTAAGTATATAAGTAGTAATATGTAGGGGGGCGTGTGTGTTTGAGTATGTAACTTAAGTTTGTTTTAATACACATAAATATGGTACACATTTATAGTAAGTAATTAAAGAATCTTAAAACTATTAAAAATATGTGTATAGCAATTATATACAAATGTGAACATAGATTTGCACACTACATACACAATCTTATTAGGTATTAGCTTTAAAAACTTCATAATTTTTAAATATTATACATACAACAAAAAAATAAAAGGTACAAAAAAAATTTGTGATCAAAGATTTACTCATATTCTTCATGCATATGTATGTAGAAATAATATATATGTATATAAATAGTCCTCCTCATATATACAAATTTAATTAGGCTACCCAAACGTTTTCCATTATAAGGAACCTGGCCCAGTGATCCAATAAAACTTTCAAAGTTATTACACAATATCTTACTTTACTATAGAAAAATTCTTCTCAATTAATTACAAAATAATTACAAGTTATATTGTATAAACAAAATATCGAACTACAATCTATTATTGTAGATTAATAACAACAGATAACACACTGAATCTGATCTGACTCATTCTATTGTCTTGTATAGTCGAATATTTAAGGAGTGAAGCCGAATTCCTCATATAATAGAATTTCGATATATTCCTTTACAATATCGAAATCAACTACTAAAGTATGAAATTCTGATACACACTCTGTTCAACTGCTCAAGATTGTCACACGTGATGCCATGTTTAAGGGACAAACTGTACGTACAGTCTATACATTTTTGAAAAACAATGACTGGCAAATACTTAAGTAACAAAAGTATGTACTTTGTTTGTTATACTCTTCACGGGAATGAATGGTAATATAAGTTTGGCATGACGTTTGTATCACACAGAAGGAGACAACGCAGACCACATGTAGTATACACATATATTCTTGATGAGACGAGTTGATTTAGCCATGTCCGTCTGGCCTCCTCCTTCCATACAAACTCAAATTCAAATTAATGTTCTTATTAGAAAACCTTTTTTGTTTTTTGTCTTATCCAACTGAAATTTGGACACTACGAGTGCCTGCTCCATATTCACCAACCAACGAACTCATTCACAGGAGCGTGAAGAGTATTACATCTTTGGCATAGAGTTGGATGGCACATCTGCTCTTGCGTTTGTACAATTGGGTAAATGAGTTTAAACATGGCCACAAAAGATGAACATCGTTCGGGACGTCTACTGGAGGTGGCCAACCAAGAAACGATTGGAAAAATCTACCATATCGTTTTGAGTGATCGACAAATAAATGAGGCCGGAATAGTGGAAGCTAAAAGCATATCGTATGATACAGGTCTTTCCAATAAGAGGTGTTATCTTGGTATTCAAAGAAAAATTGCATTTTTTGAGATAAATGATCGGATGTTTATTTCATTATAAAGAGGAAGGTATGCCGTTAATAATGGAAAATAACATTTGCCAAATGCCCACCACGACCACGCTTACAGAACCATATCCTTTTCATAAAATTGTCCATAACCAAATCGCAAAGTGCTGCCCTATGTCCTCGATTGCCTCACGAATTCCATCTTTGAGGTCTTGAATCGACGCTGGGCTGTTGGCGTAGACCTTATCTTTTACGTGGCCTCAAAGGAAAAAGTCGCATGCAGACAGACAGACGAACATGGCTTAATCAACTCGTCTCATCGAGCTGATCACAAATATATATGTATACTTTATTTGGTCTGCGATGTCTCCTTCTGTGTGTTACAAACTTCATGACAAACTTATAACACTATTCACTCCCGTGAAGAGTATAACAAATGATTTTCTATAGACTTATTGATCGACCCACAACGCATCTTATTTATTTATCAAACCCTTTGAATTCCCTCTTCCCAAAATGTACATACTACCTACATATTTTTCTATGTTGTATTACTTACTATTTTCTACCAGTCATTGTCATTTGCTATCATATACCATATAATGGATACTAATAATAGTATGTATGTAAGTAGTTGATCACATAATAAGTACAGTTAAGATAATTAGATATGTATGGTATATTGTAATGTAGTATAAGTATATAAGTATATCTATTTAATACAATACATATAAGTATTATTAAAATTATTGCTGCTCAACTAAATAGGTTCAATATTTTCCAAACGTACATATAGCTATAACATTTCAACCAACTTTTCGATTTTAATGAATTAAATTTTTTTATATAAAAATAATCAATTGTTTTTTATTTTTTGTGATCTACGGCGATGAGTAAACACAGTCTTTTTTTGCGTTATCTTAATTCGAAGTAAATACCGCTGTTATTTTGTAAAATGGGACACGGGAAGCAATTAAACGATTTCGGAAAAGGTCATATAAAAAGTTATTTCAGGTCAGATGCCTAAATCAGCGCAAAATCGATTAAAAAATCGGGCGTACCCAAAATGTATTCGCAATGAATCAACATATGGCAATAATATGAAAGGAAGCGTTCAATACGCGACTACACCTTCAGCCAGACGACTTATTATCAGAAACGCTTCGAATTACCAACCATTAAGATTAGGGAAGAATGCAAGTTTAGCAACTGTTAAACGCATTATTCGAAGTGCCAAGCATTTAAAAGAGCGAAATTAAAAAAAAATCACCTCTTAATGATGTGCGGAAGGCTGCTCGCCTTCGGTTTGCTCGGGATCATATGACAAGGGTAAAAGAGTGGCACACGGTTGTATTTTCTGATGAAAAGAAGTTCAACCTGGATGGACCGGATGGCTACAACTACTACCACCATGACCTACGAAAGGAGGAGTGTGTTTTAAGTCGACACTATACTTGCGCCGGTGGAATAATGATGTGGGGGACCATATCATACTATGGGACTTGTGAATTGCAGTTTGTTTCATCACAAATGAATACAAATGTATACAAAACTGTCCTAGAAAAGTCATTTCCACAATTTTCAAAAATTTTTGCACCGATTCCATGGAGATTTCAGCACGACAACGCCCCCATTCACACCGCCAGAGTGATAAAACAGTGGATAAGCGACCAAAATGTACAATTGCTAGAGTGGGCGCAATACTCCCCGGACATAAATATAATTGAAAACGTTTGAGGACTATTGTCCCGAAACGTATATGATGATATGATGGTGGGAGACCCTAATTGCCGCCATTAAAAAAGCCTGGGCTACTATTTCGGTTAGAGTTCTTGAAAATTATTACAAGTCTTTGAAAAATAGAATTTTTGAAGTTATAAAGCTGGGAGTACTAAATACTAAATTATATTTAATTATTATAATTTTATATTTAAAATAACCAAAGCTGTGAATTATGACTAAAATTTTTTTTTTTTATATTAACATTTTGAACCTATTCGGTTGAGCCAAAATAAATTGTCAAAAAAAAAATAAAAATTATATAAATGCGCATGTTGGAGACCGCAAACTTTCTTGTTTCATCAACAATTGATTATTTTTTTATAAAAAAATTTAATTCATTAATATCGAAAAGTTGATTGAAATGTTATAGCTATTTTTACTTTTGAAAAATGTTGAACCTATTCAGTTGAGCGGCAGTGTACATACTCGTACCAAAATACTTTGATATTTTCAGAATCAGAATCATAATTTGAAATGAATATTTTAAAGGCAAAATAATAATACAACAAGAATGAAAGTTATATTGTATGATAAAAAAAAATTTAAAAATTATGCATCGCTACTGAAGAAGAAGACTAAAAACAATATGCTTAAATAGATAGACGATACATTGCTTTAGATTTACGCACGAGAGTATGTAGATTTATAACGTATCACTATCTATCAGTAGCGAAGTACTATTGTAAGTAGTATATACGATACGATTTATGACTATGATGATTGATTGACATATGATTGTACGTATGTATGAATGAAATCGATCTTTCAAATGTGAAGAAAGATTCATTGACTTCTGAACTCTCAATTGTTCGTTAACGTTAGTCTTGCCGTAAATTCCTTTTGAAAAAGAAAATAGAAGAAGTTTATACTTTACTTAATTATTAAATCACATCTTCTTTTTCCCTTTTTGTTATTGTTTTAGGATTAAGAGATGTGTGAAAGCTGCAAGCATAAAAAATTCAATTGATTTCTATAACTTGAACTTCTAATTTTTACTCACATCACATCGCACCCTAACTACAAAAGGTCATTAACTCAAAAAACAGCATTTCGAGAAAAACGCATTGTAAGTTATTAAGATGAAATTTTTACCCAGTATAAAACTTATTTTAATGAATATTTCTGCATGATTAACTCAAAAATCATGTTTTTTGAGTTAGTGACCTTTTGTAGTTAGGGTGCGATATATGTATATTAGTAGGTACTAGTAATGCAAACATAGTACATATGTAAGTAATAAATATTATACATTATGATTTGATGATAAATGATAACATTTTGAAATATATGTATGTAAGTATACATACGCGTATCATCAATACATTATAGCAGAAGATATGTACCATAAGTATTTGTTTAATCGTCAAAAATATTATAAGTATACAATTATTATGTAATATGTGCATCAAGTAGGGTCGTGTATTATGAGTGAATGAGTGAGGGATTGGCTTGGTTGGAAAGAACTAAGAAGAATTCATTAATATGTAGGATATGTAATGTTTTGAGAAAGATTTGTATTTATGTATAAAAGATATAGACGTAGGTAGACACAATATGTTAGTATTGCCCTTAGTATAATATTGTAGATCATAAAGATTTGTACATTAAATGAATTTGTACAAAATTTTAAGATCGAGATCGAGAGATACGAAAACAAATCCGTGCTGCTTATTATTTTGGTTAGACTTCGTCGCATTGGGATCGATCTCACATATATTCTTCTTTATTTTGGATTGTACACATTAATGGTTCGATGTTCAAGATCTACCTGCTACTGTAGTTTGTTACATGTTTTATTCAAACATACATGTGTAAAATACATACATAACATATCATACCATACATATAATATATACAGAAATACATTTGTTCTATGCATTTGTATAATGATATCTGGGAAAGTATTGAGTACTAATTTAATCTAAGTGTGTACATAAATCCGTATATATTTATTGTATTATATGTACAATATTTTACACACTACTACTGATATGAATGAATATGAATACCTATATATTCCACATATATATGCATGTAGGGATATAGGAAGATAGATATGGAAGTAGGGATGCTGGCAGTAAGGGGAATTAGTAGCACTAAATTTTGATAATTTGCTTTAATTTCGAACGAAAGATGGCGCTAGCGTAGGCAGGACAAATATGTAGTGTTGAAAAACAATAATTATAGTTAAAGAGACATAGAGAAATCAAATAAAGAAATATCCAAAACTAAAAAGTTAAATAAGAATATAACTGTTGTGTGATTTTTACTACAATTTGGGATTTTGAATTTCATTTTAATACTTTTACACTTTTTCACTATTCTAAAACACCGTGTAGAAATAACTGAGTAGTACCATAGACTTATAAAATCAAAGGGAACACTAAAGTTAACTTATGTCAAAGATACATACACATATCATGTATATGTACAATACCTTTCACCAGATCGATTATCAACATGGATCGTAATATTTACACTATAGTATTCTATAGTGATTCGATTGGCAGATACTAAGAAAGTACTTAGTATAGTAGGATGGATCCTATAACAATATTTGAGAAAATTTAAAATGCTCAGCAACTGCGTATGTATGTGTTGAATTCTATTAAAAGTTGCGATCCCCATGCACATTTCATAAAAATAAGAATCACCCACCAGGTGGACAACCACTCGTTAGAATCTTTTTACCTTATTGCCTTAAACGCAACCTTTATTGATTCCGGTTACTTTTAGTTTTCATTTTATACGGACTTCGGCTTATGTTTGGGGCCCGCTTGCCATAGGAAAACACCTCTTATCCAGTACGATTTACACATTTTTATTTGTATTTATATGTCTATTGTAAATAGAAGATTTTGTACGAAATTCAAGAACAACCCACAAACCATAACTCATCATTTCAATTAAAGGATTAGTTGTCAAAGCCACTAATATTGTAATACGGACGGACAAAAGATGGACTTAATAATTGGATGGTTAATAAAAATGTTGCTATAACATCTTAAAATGATTCAAAGAATATCAATTTCTAAACATTTAACTACTATTGATGAACACTAACAATTTATATGGTATATTAATTTATGGATATAAGGAGTATCAAATATCAAAAATAGTTAGGTAGATACTATTATATTGTAAGTGCACGTGTACGAAAGCACAGAACCTCAGCACATACAGAGAATAAGTAATATACAGAGAGAATTATTCTATATAGACATATGTCTATATCTAAGAACTGTGTAAAGATAGTGATCGAAAAACAGGGACAAAGACAGCGAAACATAGAGAGAGAGAGAGAGAGATTGATAGAGAGATGAACATATATAAGTATTAATTTTTTTAATATAAGAAACACTTTTAAGAAAAACTTTGAAGAGGAGAAATGCATTTACAAGCTTAGTATTTCCACTAGGGCAGTAATTTTAATGGCATTTAATTAGTAAAGTATATTTTTTTAAATTACAATAATAAAAGTAAATATATACTATATGTGTGTGTGTGTATATCTGTGTGTGTGTGTGTGTGTTTGAGGCAAAAAAGAAAAACAGCAAAAGTGTAAGTAGTATATGAAAATCAATCAAATAATCAGACGAAAAGAAAAAGCAAAAGAAATCAAAAAACTTACATAGAGTAAATCATTCCTTTCTTTGCGCCACCTTGCGATATAATACCCTGATACATCACTTCATTCCAATCCTCACCGGTTAAAATTTGGAATACGGTCAATAATGCAATTGGGAATGTGTTGAAATTGGTTTCGGGAGTGCCGCCTGGAAGATTAAATTGTCCACCAAATAGTTGCATGCCAAGCAAAGCGAATATCAATATGAACAAGAACAACAGGAACAACAATGATATAATCGATCTCATTGAGTTCAGTAGCGAAATCACAAGATTCCGCAACGATGACCAATATTTGGTCACTTTGAAAATGCGCAATAGACGCAATGCTCGCAGCACAGACAGCCCAAAAGAGCCGCCCTTCACCTCAGACCATATAACTTCGAAAATCGAACCACTAATGACAACACAATCGAAACGATTGAACGACGATTCGAAATAGATGCGTGGACCCAACGCATACATTTTTATGAACATCTCCGACATGAACAAGCCTAGGAACGAGAATTCCGCATAATCTGAAATATATATACACATATATAGTGAGTACAATAGTAAGTAAGTAAGAAACTTCTCTTTCATTTTCTAACAATAAATAATACTTAGTATTTAGTAAAATATTACCTATTATTTGATTTTTTAATTGTACTTACACAAAAATTCGGTTAGAAATTTCGGTTGTCCATAGTGCTCGACAGCAACACACACGGTATTCAAAAAGACCAATACTATGACAAACCAATAGAACCATTGAGTCTTCACGGTATGCCGAATCCAGAAACGAAAACGCTTCTCTGCCCGCCAGAATCCAGTACAACTGCCTTGCGGTTTCGAACGTGATTTTAGATAGCCTGACATTCGATATTGAGAAATCGAGAGATAAAACAAACAAATAGATAAAACGATATACCATAATAATGTTTTTCATCATTTTTATATTCTGATTGATTTTTGGTCTGAAAAATTCAATTCAACAACAACGAACGACAAAAGTATATTTTAGAATAGTATAAAAAAAAAAGAAAATGAAATGAAAATCAAGAAAATAATATGTAATACAAAAAATTTGGTCCTTATAAGGGTTTATGTAAGTACGAGTATACTAATTTGTATAAATATACTTAGGGTCTTCACTCAAACGTGTATTTGGAGTGTATAACGAACGTATAGTACTATACACTGTTTAAACTATATTCATACAAAAAAAAGTTTACGCTATGCCGTAAACTTAATCGACAATTGAGTAGTTTAAACTGTGTATACTGAGGGCTGCCAACTTTGTAAATTCATGATAAACTGGCAAGTCTGTCGTTCACGCCATTGTGTATGAAATACACGTTGCTATTCTTTATACGTTTGAGTGAAGACTCTTAACTATTTATTATACAATATATACTAGGACACACATGGTGGGTGATTGATATCTTAAGAACCATATACATACACATATACATAGGTATAAGTATAATATATTGAAGGCAATTTTATGTAGTTTTTGGTATAGTTATGGTGTGTGTGGTTGTGGGTGTCTCTGTGTGCGAGTGTGCGTGTGAATGTTTTATTAAAAGAGCTACTCAATAGAATTCATCTAATTTCATCTTTCTTTCATCCGTAATGTACAATTTCCATATTTATTTCGATTTTAGCTTTGTTTTGGGTTTATAAATTTTGATATTAAGCATTTTTATGCATTTTGATATTTTTAGCCAGCCGTTGATCAATTACTTTCAATCAAATACAAATTTATGTACAATACTCATCTTTGTAATACACTAAAGTATTAAGTATAGTTTAATAATATAATATAAATAACAGTAGTATTGTTTAGTGGGTGGGCGTTGAGGAGAAAATTAATAAAGATGTTAAAGATCTAAACAAAAAATTGTAAAACTCTATTTGATTACAATACAACTATATAACATGTAAAATTTTAATAATTCTTATTAGCATATTATTATAATCGTATTAAGTAGTACGACTATTATCAGATTTTTATATTACTTATGACAGATTTCCATATTTCTCATCATGATCTATCATAGAACTATTCCATTGTAGTAGTGAATTTACTTAAAATTAAAATTTCCATTTCTTAAGGATGTATCCACCATTAAAATATCTCAAATCAATCACGAAGAACAAAGAAGTTTGTTACTTTTCACGAAGTTCAATTCACTAATAAACTGACCGATGTACTCGTAACATTCATGGTATATGTATATGTGTATAGTATATTACGTGCTGTTATAATAAATATTTTAGAATTGCAGAGATCTCATAGTGGTTTTGAGCTAGAATCTGTGCTAGTATTTAGGAAAACCAACATTTTCGAGGGTCGATGAAGAAGCACCCGAAGACGTAAGATCTTTATAGCCAAATTTTAAGAAATCGATTATGCCATTTGATTCTGTGTATTGGGACACATGGATGCCATAGTAATGAATCTATGTTTTGTCCATGATATTCATCGCGTTGATATAGTACTTATATATTGTGAAGCAGTTTTCCTTGTAATAATGTCCAGAGGAATTAAAGGAAGATATTACATCATGATCCATTCACTAATGAATTAGAGCTTTTCCGTTTTTGTGGAGGCGACATTATCTGCACATCTACAAATAGTTTAGATAAATTAACCAGCGGAAAAGTAATATACCATAACTTAGAAAGGCCTTTATAGAGAAAGGACGTAACACGAGCGGCCGAGGTTTTGTCAGCATCCCTGGCTGCTTATTGATCGACCATCGTAGATGAGTAAAAAAATACTCTACTCTATGATATATTAGTAATCCGAATACATAACAGCCATGATGTATATACATACTATGTAATTATGTTCATAAGAAGAGTTTTCGGGATTGAAATGCGAAATATTGCACATAATATTTGATTTGAGTAAAATTTAATACATAGATTAATTTATTATTTTAGACGGAAACTGTGCTTCATTTGATAAAATCAAAATTAAAATTTTTAATTCATATCTGTTGTTAAGTAAAAGTTGAATTCTATAAAGTTCTAAATGTAATATATATAAATACTACCATTGATACAGTTACAATAGGGAGAAAGATAGCATGGAGAGCATAGATAGCAAAAAACACACAAAATAAAAAACTTTAATTATATTTGTACAAGAAAGAACTATTTACAGAGATTGTTAAGTTGTATGTAGAAGTACAAGTATTGATACAACGAGAGTCATTCCCAAATCCCAATGTCTTATCAAAAATTAGATAACTCCTCCTAAAAGCAATTTCTTTTCTATTGTATAACGATTTATTTTTTGAATTACCTACTGTACTTACTTACTGACCCTCATAGTCTCAACTAAAAAAAAAAAAACAACAAGGTATTAATACTTATACTTGTTGTACTTTGTCTTAGTTATAAGATTCTCACTTGGTTTACTACAATACAATATTTTATCATTTTTTTACTAAGGGCCAACAAATTTTTATTTGTTGCAATATAGAATTTTGGTGGACTTGTAAGTAGTTAAGTCTTGAACCGAATAAGTACGAGTATGTAGCATATATGGTAAGTTTTGGGAAATTTCCAATTCTAATTACGAATTCTATACTACTATTTATGATGAGACTCAGTCTCTAGTAACTTAGGTACCAGTGGAACTAATTACTTGCAATATAGGATATTATTTATTTTATTTTTATTAAATGTGTTATTCAGTTGAAATTATATATAATACATCAAATGCTGTTCGAACGAGCATGGAAAATGATTGACAGCATTTGTCGCTATAGTTTTCAGTAGAGATGAGCTAAACAGTGACACAGTGATTCTAAACTGTGATTGAATCACAGTCATTTGAAGGGAGAGACACAGTTAACTTTGTTTAAACTGTGATTCACAATTAAGAGAGCAATTGAATCAAAATGAGTCACAATCAATCAAGTAAACGGTGCATCTCCCTTCTCAATAGTCAATTAGTATTTGGGTCAATTGGTTGTATAATATTTATCAATTATTGTAATCTTATGTAATGAGATTACTATCGTATTACTGATATTCGTATGTATGAATTGATTCAATCATATGAAGTCTTCGTAATAGTTAGTTATTAGTTAAGAGGAAAGTGAAGATGCAAAGCTTTTTCGGTGACTACAATTGATAATGTTATAGGCAATTCAGACCGAAGCAAATGTACATCAACATTGATGTGCCTACTGATACGTATCAGATTCGACAACAATCACAAGGAAAATGACGTCTTTCAGGGGTTGTTGTTGTAAAATGTGATGGGAATCAATAGTCACATCAAGAACTGATGTGCCTTGCTGTGAAAATTAATAATGGTCACTCTAGATATTTTCTGCCAGTGTCGCCAAGTTTTTCCTAGTGTTTCCAAGTTTTTTTGTGTTTTTCCGCATGTGGCATCACTAAACAGCAGCTGATGGCACAAAACATTGTTAAGTAAACCATAAATTGTCAATTTTTTTTAAAAGATTTCAATAAAATGAGTATCAAGAATGAAAAAGGGAATTGCAAGAACTATTTACATATGTTGCAAAATGTTCTAAATCATGTATTTTACACAAATTTTTATTCTTTATTTAACCAACGTGCTTGCAAAGTTCCACGTGTGTGTATAACCAAAACAAAAAACAGCTGTTCATGATGCAAAATATCCAGTCTGAACGAAAAACCTCATCAATGATGATGTAGTTTGGTCTGAATTGCCAATTAAGTAGCAAAAGTGCAAAAGTAACTACTAAGTACTAAAGTGATAGAATTACATACTAAGTAGAAGAAGTAAGTAGTTGAAGGGGAAAAATATATTGATAGTTGAGTCTGAAATTGAACTGAACTAAATTGAACTGAATTGAATTGAACTGAATTAAGTTGAACTGAGTTGATATTGTTTGGTGAAAAATGGGATATTTTAATTATAGTAATTAATTATTAAATTTATTAAATTGAATTGATTTTTACTGTTTTTATATTTGGTTTTTTTCTTAAAAGTTTACTTACACATTTTTTATTATGAGAATTTAGTTTTGTTTTGATTTTTTATTATTATTATTTTGTTTGGGTTTTGGTTTTGTTTGTTGAAAATTATGAAATTAAATACAAAAAAATTATAGCATTAATTTTTTGTTATTATTAAAAGAAACATTAAAAGAAACGAGAATCAAAAAAATTAACATACATCTGGAACCTTAATATTTTTATATTCTTCACGGCAGTGCTGAAATTTTGGACCATACGCTGCACATTTCTCGGAATCACCCGAATCGGACCACTAAGGGGGTACGTCCCATACAAACCCCCCATTTAAGTAATGTTCTTAGTATAAAAAGTTTTTCGTCTTGACGTATCAAACTTTAATTTTGAAACTATAAGTTTCTGATCTATATTCATCAACCAAGTAAATTTCAAGATCCTAGGGTTACCAGAAGGGGTACCTCCCATACAAACCTAAAAATAGTACATACAAAACTGTATTGGACGCCGCAAACTGTGCTCACATGTGATACTCAAACTGTGTCTTTTGTCGATACTCAAACTGTGACAGAGAGAATATAGTGATGCTAAGAAAGGAAACATATCTGATATCTGGGATTTATCTCCTTTCGGTGGGATGCAGCCCGGTGGAGCGTGAAGAGTATTATATCTTTGGCATAGCCAATGATAACTTTCTTTCTGTTTTTTTTTTTTTTTCTTATTCGAAGCAAAGCAATTCTTGATACATATTTTTGTTTTTATTTATGGCGAGAAAAAACATTTAGAACAATACATTCAGTGAAAGAATAAACAAAACAATGTACAAAAGGCACACAACTGAAGCACAAAGAAAATTTCATGGATCACATCGAACCAAAAAAAAAAAAATTGTCGTATTATAATTAAAAACACAAATTCTAAATATGAAAACACAAAATCAACAACGACAACAAGAACAAGAACAAAGCAATCAATAACAAGAACAATTAATTGAAAACATATATTCGAAATCGGTTAAAAAAATATTGGAAGTGTAACGAAATTCAAATAGCAGCACCGTCATCGGTAACGGCGGATTGTACGATGTACATACATACATATATAGTACATTAGAGAGGAGCACACAGCATTCATTAGATATTCGATAGTTGTTCGACTTTGCGAAAATTGTTTCATATAGAAGAAGATACATAAGGAGTTGAGAGTAGTCTGATCGCACAAACTACACATGTGTATACGCGTGTATATACTATAGTATAAATTGATTGACGCAGCCCCATTTCTGTATAATTTCATTTCCTGCTCTACCTCCCTCCCTCCCATTATAATGAAAAATCTTTCATTGGGGACCGACCCTACGGACTCTAGCTATCGTCATTTTTTATCCCGCATCCGAAGGCCGAAAGAGTCGAATCGACATAATTAATCACAGTAGTATAGTAATGCTATGCTATTTCCCTTCTTCATTACACTTTGTATGTTAGTGCCTCATATATCTGCAATGTCCTGTAAAAAAACCTGAATCTGAGATTCGAATAATCTTCCGAGTTAGTCACAGGATTGCTTGTGTTCTTTTGCAACAGTTAAGACAGCGAGCCCGCAGAAGAGTTCCAGTCCGATAAACCGCTTAAGACAAGAGAGTTCATCTGCCTTTTCGTTTATACGATGTCTATACCTTGACATCTACTTAAATGGTGCATATTAGTATCTGTGAGATCACTTTCACTCAGACGGATTTAATCATTTTATATTAGCATATCGAGCCCTAACCGCGAAAAACATGTAAGCGATATTTTTTCGAAATTCACTTTTTGATGCAAATTTGTTGTAAAGCCACTAACTCATTACCTGGTGAAATATTATAACGATAATCGTACAAAGTTACTTTCATCGTTTGCATTGCCATCCATAGTAAAAAGCGGTAGAAACAACGCTCTCCTGAAAAATTTGCATTTTGGCGCTTACTTGTTTTTCGCGGTTAGGGCTCGATATATTATTGTATTTTAATATTATATTATACAATAATATTAAATGTGTGCAGACATATATAATTATGACAAACTAAATAATAAGTAATAATAATAACAACAAAGAGAACAATAAAAACAGCAATAGCAACAACAACAAGAAAGGCAAAGAAGAAGAAGCTGTTTTTGCGGATATTTAGAAGTTTTTAAATATTGTATGCAAAATATTTCAATAAATAAAAGAAAAAAAAAGGACCAAAAAAAAAAGGAAAAGTAAATATACAATAAATAAAAACAATAATTAGTAAGACTGATAATTGATAATAAAAACTGAACGAACATAGAATAAGTAGGGAGTATTGAGTTTATCAACGTATCATTTACCTTTGTCGCCCTTTTCACCAATTTCTGTGACATATTTTTTAGTGAAATTATTAACATAATTTTCATTGACAAAAAAGAAAAAAGAAAAAAAGAATTGAAAAAACTATTAAAACAACTCATGCGATGAAATTGTCATTGACACACGACAATAAATCCAAATCTGAATTAGCTACTCCTATCATTTATGTCGATACGTTCAGTTTGGGTTTTGTTTGGATTCGGGATTTATTAAAATAGGTGAAAGCAACACAAAAAAATATGAAAAGAAATTATAAAAATATTAGAATTACAAACAAGAGCAAACAAATTCCACGAGAAATAACGAGTGCGATAGGATAGATATTGAATTGAGAGGATGAATTGAAATCAAAAAGGCAATCAATTCGAGTAAGACCAGAATTCAAAAAAAATTTTCGAAGAAAAAAACATTAAAAAAAAACGGAATCAGAAATTGAAACAGAAAAAGAAAAGTTCCAGAAACCATCAATTTTATAAATGATTCTCCTTTAACTTTTGTTGTCACTTATTTCATCAAAAAGCTTATCATTTATCAATCATGTCAAGAATGAAACGACAAAAAGGACCCATATTTTTTTGTAACACATGTACAAATAGTACAAAACTTATAATCTCTTCTCTGCCCTGCCGATAAATCTCATTAATTGCAATAAGTTTTCCTGTTTTAACTTAACTAATTTTAAGTCCACGATCACAGCAGAGACTAATCATCACATTAATAAATATTATAAATTCAACTTTTCTTTTATAGACATAAATAAATACATTCATAGATAGATACATAGATATTATAAATATAATATCAGATGTTTAGAGAAAGAGAGATAATTCACTATCTGTCCACGTGTGGCCAATCAATAAATCTACTTATACATATATGAGAAAACTAACGAACGTGAAACTACATGACGTGACCAAAGATATGAGCTTGAGTGACAGTCACACTTCAGACATTTGCATAGAGTTTTTCATTTAGCGGGAAGCGAAAGAGGATTTTGAGCGGATGCTCTCTTCCAAAGCCAGCGAGTTGGGGTGATTCTCCAGGTCTCTGTGCAGCACTGAATTTCGAACGTAGAACGGAGCATTCGCTATTCTCCTCAGATGCTTCGATTGATAGCGTTGAATTATTTCTATATTAGAGTTAGCTACTGTACCCCATAATTGGATGCCGTATATCCATATTGGTTTGATTATTGTTTTGTACAAAAGGAATTTATTGCGCAAGCTGAGTTGGGACCCATTACTTAACAACCAGTTCATTATTCAGTTTTTCAGGACGAGTTGCTTTTTCTTTCTCTTAATGAGCTCCTGCCAGTTGAACAAATAATACCAAGCTGGCGCTGCAGCAAACACGAGGCGTGGTGGGGATCCGATACGGATGTTAGAAACGCTGTATCGTCTGCGTATGTTGCAAGTGTTCATCACCATGACTCGGAAGATCCGCAGTATAGAGTGTGTACAGGATAGGGCCCAATACACTACCTTGAGGAACCCCCGCCGCAATGCGCATTATGCCGGAACTAGCATCGTTGCGTCCTACATAGAAAGTCCTATCTTTTAGGTAAGACTTAAGAAAGAGGTAATATGGCGTCGGTAGAATATTTTTTAACTTGAAGAGCAGACCAGGGTGCCAAACTTTATCGAATGCTTGCCTTATGTCCAGCAAGACAGCTGAGCAGTACTTCTTTGTCTCGAAAGTGTTGATGATGCGATGTACTACACGGTGGCACTGTTCTGGAGTCACGTGACTGGATCTGAAACCAAACTGGTGTTCAGGAATCAGGGAACCTTCGTCCAGTAGCGGTAGCAATCTATGCAGAAATAGTTTTTCTAGCATTTTGGAGAAAACTGCAAGCAAGCTTATCGAACGATACGATTCAGGCAAGTGCTCAGGTTTACCTGGCTTAGCGATCATGATAATCTCAGAACACTTCCATTGTGAGGGATAGCATTGAATATTGTAGTTATACGTGCAAGTACCTGGTTCGATAGCATCTGTATAGTTCGTGTATCGATCCTGTCGTAGCCAGGGGACTTGGAAGCCTTAAGGGATTTCACTTCTTCTATAACCTCGTCGCTGTGTATTTAGCGGATGGGGTGAGCGATGGGGCAAGGTGAATCAATGAAATCAGTGGTTCTGCTCACGTCATCAGAGCATCAGAGGTCGTGCGGAGTAAAGACTTTCTCAAAGTGGAGAGCAAACAGCTGTGCTTTATCTTCACTTGGCCTACACCAGGTACCATATCTGCTTTGAAGAGGTGTTTTTCTTTGTGTCGGCCTCTTCATATTTGTTTTCGCACTCCAAAGATAGTGTTCTGCACCTCACGGATCAGCTGCAGCCAGAAAATCGCCAATTACTTTGCTTTTCACATCAATCAGGTGGTTTTTTTATACCTTTTGTCGCTTGGTTGAACTCAGCCCTATTAAATGGATTTCTCGTCAAATGCCATACTCTTCGAAGCCTACCAAATTTGTAGTTTCAGGAGACCATAGGTGAAGGTCCCGACTAAAGGTTGGAGCGTAATCCGCTTGTGATTTTGTTGTGACGCTTGCAGCCTCGTGAATGTTTCGCGTGAGATTTTCAATGGCATCCTCAATGTCTTCACCTGTGTTAAGCTGGCTGTTTATATCCGCGTTGCATTCAATCCAGGAACGATATTGGTTAATGTTTGTTGACTTTCGTGTAATCCTAGATGTCCGGTGCAGAACTTTTACTGGCACATTTATGTAGAGCGTGATAGCGCTGTGATCAGAGCAGAGGTCCAAGGACCAATTGTCACTTTGGCTGCATCAATGCCTTTTGTGAGAGCGATATCCAGAACATCTGGTAGCCTCCGTATATCGGTGGGCCAATAGGTGGGTTCACTAGAGGAATGGCGCAGTATATTTATTTTGCTTGTGCATTTGAGAAGTGCTCTTACTTTCGGATTGCACAGCCTAGAGCCCCACCATGTGTGTTTTGCGTTGAAGTCACCAGAGGCAATAAATTTACTACCAAGACCATTGAATACCTGCTCAAATATTGCTTCTGAGACAACGTTTCCTGGAGGAATATACACAGCCGCTAAGATTATTTCACCGAGTGGGCAATGTATTTTTACAATGGCAGACTGGATCCAATCGAGTGTGACTGGCGCTTGTTCGGTAAACTTTAACCGTGAGTTAATTACTTATGCTAACCGCCACGTGCTCTACCACTTGGGTAGTTTGCTTTCAAGAGATCGTATTCACTTGTCTTGAAGTACTTGAGTGCGTTAAGGTGAGTTTCTGAAACAAATACAATATCAATATAATGCTCAATGATTGGCTTATTTAAGCATAAGTGGTTAGCATTCCAGATTGCCGTCCGAAGTTCTAATTGCATAGATTTGCAAACACGTTTGAAATTGCTTCGCGTATCTGAACAGGGATCTGAGCTTCAAATTGAGCCATCATGGACCGCATCATTGTCTCAACACGCTTCATGATTGATTCCTCCAAAAATTTCGCATCTGTATCATCTGTCTGATTAGTAGTTTGAGAATTTAATTGGATTGAATGGTTTCTGTGCCTTTTTCTGCAATTTTCGTAGCTGAAACCAGCTATTCGGTTTCTCGAATGGCCAGCAGTATTGGGTTGATGATGCTCGGTGTGGTTACCTACTCGATGCCGGATATTATGGACTGGTAAATCTGACATCATTTATATGTTGCTGTGAGCACATCTTGCCGGAGCATCCATAGTTTTCTTGCAGTCTTATGAAAATCTCCGCATTTGACGCAACGTAAGGGCTTGTAACGTTGCGTGTGGCCAAACTCTTGACAGCGATGACACTGCACTACGTCATGAAACTTCCTTGGAGGCTCGATTGTAAAAATTGCATTATATAATCACTTGACATCAAATATGGCCTTATTGTCCTTTGCCGGCTCCAGGTCGAGAAAAAAGATTGGCATTGGCATCTTTGTATTTCGCTTTTTGGCATTGACTACGTACCTAACTGTGTGCCCAATCACTGCCAGTTGAGCCTTAATGTAGTCAGTATTAGTTGAATGGTGTAGATTTTTAATCACCGCCCTGTACGATCGCTCCTGTTTTAGTTGATAAGTGTGAAATTCAACATTGGACTTCTCAAACAAATCTACCACTTTTTGTGTTTTTCAACCTCTGAGACCATTATTCTGATTTGACCTTCGCATCCAGCTTTGTATGTAAAGTTATCGACTCCAATAGCAGCTTCAATATTACCCTGTCTGCCAGGAGACACCAACTGCCGTCTTTACGTCACAACCCTATTGTCGCTCTTGACGGCAACAACGTATCGAGGGAGACGAGAAGACAAGTTTTACACAAGACGAACACAAAGTCCCGTTACGCAAAAGAGCAAGCACAAACAAGAATATATAAGAAATCGCTCACGCAACACATACCCCGTTTATAAGACGCCCGAAACGGTTTGCTTTAACACGCGAAGCGACTTCAACAAGAGCACATTTCAAACCTGTCGTACCGTATTTATTTATGTGTCTTATAAATGCAAAGCTTATTGCAGACGTGTTGAAAATCAGCTGTTCGCAATATGTTGGTTTGTGCAGTGTTGCCATATGGTGCAGTTATTTTCCTTTATTATCATTTTCTCAATGATTTTGTGAATTATAGATTTAAAAATCATTGCAATATGTTATTAAAAATCAAAATAAGCATTATACATTCAACAGTTTTCTTGTACAATGTAATTAAAAAAAAATCTAGATATTGTTAGATATTCAAATAAATTTATGAAAAAACACAGTCTCTGACTAACTCCCAAAGAGAGCAGACAATCGGCAATCGTCTTCTTATTCACAATTCTCTGTTCATTTATATTGGTTTGCGCGGCATGAAAAAAAAAACACCAAACGTAACAAACACATCTGGCTAACTTACCACGGGTCAAACAACAGACCCGCCTGATCGGTACAAAACGTATATCAATGGTAACGTTAAGATGACAGTACCAAAACACCTTATCATGACACTCAAAGATATAAACGGGAAAACCTTGGCAAAAAGATGATCGACCATACATGTGACGGTGTAGTGGATCAATGCAACAAAATGCGCAACGGAGCAGCACTAATAAAAACGAAAGACAACAAGCAAAACGAAAAACTACTCAAGGTAACGGGACTTTCTGACTCAATTAAGGTAACTGTGACTGAACATAATTCCCTCAACTGCTGCAAAGGAGTAATATACATGTCTATTACTGAGGAAGAAATCTTGAGTGAATTAAAAACTCAACCAGTGTGTGATATCAGGAAAATAAAAAGGAAAAATGGAGAACAACTCACAGAAACAGGTTTTATAATTATAACATTTGCTTCACTTTCGCTCCCCAAATACATACTGATCGGATATGAGAAGACAAAAGTCAGACCATATATACCACTCCAAATGCGCTGCAACAATTGTCTTAAATTTGGACATACTAAAAAAGTTTGCAAAGGCAATAAAATGTGTATAATCTGCGGTCAAGATCAACACACCGAAATAAGTGATATGAAAGACTGTTAAAATGGAATAACGTGTATAAACTGCACCATAAGGAAGATAACCGACAACAAACACTTATCTATAGACAAAAAATACCCCGTTTTCATCAAAGAACAAGATATTATAGCTATAAATATACTTCAAAAAGTTGACACTAAAACAGTATACTCTATCTACAACTCGAAACATCAACACAAGGACCACACATTTGCAGAAGTCATCGCAAAACCACCATCCTCATTCAACACATCTATAAAACAGACCAACACGGTATCCATCTTAGCTAATACCACGACAACATCAGATGTCAACAGACGAGACATTATATCTTATTCTGATCGACAATCTCCTTGACACCGACCCTTGAACATAACACACCATAGCAACTAAGTTAAGGAATAACTTAACTAGTCGCAAGGTAACTATTCTTCCCAAAAGCATAACAACACGTTAGCTCAGTCAACTAAAAAACATTGGAAACCAGAAAGAAGGCTATCATTGGCTATGCCAAGGATGTAATACTCTGCATGCTCCTCCGGGTTGCAACCAACGTTCCTTTCTATACACTACATTCTCTCTGTTACAGTTTGATTATCAACAAAGAACACAGTTTGAGTGGCACTGTATTTTTATAGTACTTTTATTCTTTATAAGTTTGTCATTTAATTTTAGTTTGTATGGGAGGTACCCCTCCTGGTAACCCTGGGATCATGAAATTGGTTGGTGGTAATGGGCCAGAAACTTATAATTTCCAAATTTCAGTTCGATACGTTAAATAACAAAAACCTTTTTCTAATAAAAACATTGTTTTAAATGGGGGTTTGTATGGGAGTTACCCCTCCTAGTGGTCCGATTCGGCTAATTCCGACAAATGAACTTTGTATGGTAGAAAGAAACCTATGTTCAGCTCTCTAGCTCAAAAACTGAGGGACTAGTTCGCATACATACATACAGACAGACGGACATGGCTAAATCAAATCGTCTCATCGAGCTGATCACAAATATATATACATTATGTGGTCTGCGATGTCTCCTTCTGTGTGTTACAAACTTCATGATAAACTTATTATACTATTCACTCCCATGAAGAGTATAAAAATACAATAAAAAACGCAATCTCACAAAACAAACTAACAAACTGCTCAGACACTGATAACGATATGATGGCTGATGGGATCGAGGCGTGCGGCTCTTATCAGGTTGACACCCGATCCCGTCAGTCACATCGAGGCCTCTATAAAAAAATACACAAAAAGTTCACTGCAAAAATCTTAAAATGCTACGCCAACACATTAACATATTATTATTTACAATTAATTATAACAATCCAAATGTCTTTATTAATCCTCCAATAGAACATAAAAGGTTATCAGAACAATAACAGTGAACTTTTAATTTTTATTAAAGAACATACACCCCACATAATCTCACTGCAAGAAACACATATTTATATTAACAAACAAATACCTGTACCCATGAAACTACACTATCACAACTAATAATGCACCAAATAGGTTTGGTGGTGTAGCTTTCTTGAAACACAAATCCATCAAACATAGTGAGATAATTATTATCAAAAATTTAGAAGCTCTAGCCATTGAAATACCTAACCTTTTTCCCTAACCGTCTTAGAAAATACCTTCACAACACAAAACCCTAACACACCCTTAGTCATCTTAGGGGATTTTAACAGCTGGGGGTCACCGCAGGTCAATGCTAGTTCCAACCTGACCCTACTAAATGATACGTCACCAACACACTACTCCACTCACAAAACCTTTACTCATATTGACTCATATTACTCTGCTCCGCCCAACTATTGCCATATAGTACCAATTGGAAAATATTGGGTGACCATGCGGTAGTGATCATTTTTCAATACTTATCTCACTCTTTCCTCATCCTCTCATAAACAACTTTAACCGACCGTATTTTAAAACAAAAGAAGCTAACTGGCCTCTATTTGAAAAGATTTCAAATGTAATAAATAACAAAATGACATCGAGCTTAAACATCAATAAAAAATCAGCCAATCTGAACAAAATTATCCTTCAAAGTGTACATAATAGCATACCACAAACATCACCTCATAATCATACCCAAAAAGTCCCATGGTGGAATAAAAACTTACATGACTTCGATCAAACAAAACCAAAGCCTGGAGAATACTTAAGCGTAACATAACCCAAGAGAATATTATTAACTACAAATGTGCTAATGCCCTGTTTAGAAGAGAACTAAAACTTTCAAAAAAGAAGCTTCCACTTCCTTCACATCAACAATTCAACCAAGCGCACCTTCTTCTAAAATTTGGTCCAACATAAGAAGTTTTTGTACTCTTAATCCTGTGATAGTTATCCACTGCATTAAGGACATCACTAATAACACAATTGTAGACTATTTGCACAACACTGGTCGAATTTATCGAAAGATAATAATTTTAAAACAGAATTCATAACAAATAAATACAACATTGAGCTAGACTCATTCCACACCTACACACTCAACAAAATTAATAGAAAACGATGTAACCTTACTTGAATTTAGTTCAGAAATCTATTCACTTAAAGGATTAACCCCCGGTCGTAATAGAATTTCATACCCCATGATAAAAAATAGTTCACATTCAGTAAAGACTCGTATTCTTCAACTTTACAACAATATTTTTAATAATTTCATACCACAGTCAAATAAAACCAGCCTAATTTTTCCCGTACTAAAACCAAAATCCAATAAAACAGAAATTGGATCATACAGGCCTATCTCATTAAATTGCTGCTTAGAAAAGTCTCTAGGTAAAATTATCGCAAAAAGGATATGGTGGTTTGTAACAACAAACAACTTATTACATCCTAATCAATTCGGGTTCAAACGTGGGAAATCGGTTGTAGAAAGTCTTCTCTTTGCAGACCATTTAACAACCAAATCAATCTCTACTAAGCAACACACCTCAATAATCACTTTTGACTTTTCAAAAGCATTTGCAGGGGTCCATGCAGTCATAGGACAATTGCAGTCGTGGAAAAAAAAATAATATCGATAGTTGGTGCTCATTTTCAGGCACATCTCTGTCACTACAGAAGTGCCAACATTTACACATATGTCGCAAACATAACTGTATGTATCGCATCTCTTGCAACAATATCCAAATTCCTACAGTCTCTTCCGTAAGAATTCTTGGTAAATATAGATGGGATTCACACACCAAAACACTTTTACCTTCTTTAGTACGTAAACTGAATATACTATAATTAAATGCTTGACTAGTTCCAAATTCAATTGCAATACACATAGTAGGTACTTTAACTGAAACCATATTAATTTCAAAAATAAACTTTGCACTATTTATTTATGGACATACACCCAAATCAACTCTAAGCAAAAACCCACATTGAATTCTGCGATTCGCCTATCTTTAGGAGCATTTCGATCAACACCCATTAACAATATGCTCTATTTGGCAAATATCCCACCAATCGAAATGAAAAGGGATTATCTATTATTAAAATTGTACAAAACCTTTCTTAACTATGAAGACACCCCAATTTATCAATATATTACTCATTACAAACCACAGAAAACATTCAATCTGACCTCATCTATAGCAAAGATTATAAATGTTTGCGAACATAACAAATACCATACTTACAGCCTTTATATGAAAATGTTTAATAATTGATCTCAACTCAATTTTCTCCATTATTGTAAACAAACAATTTTTTTTTCTTCAATGCACGAGAAACACACAACAACTCAAACACTCTGGCTGAAACTTCACAGCATACCTAGACGGTAGTGATGCTGCATGAAAACAGACCGTTTACAGTAATAGTCGCGCTATCTGTTGGATTTTTTAAGGACTTATTGACCACCCTCGTACTTCTATACTACTAGATCACTTCTTATAAGAGCAGCTCCAAAAATTGAAATATTATGGGTCCCAAGCCATTCAAATATAAAAGGTAAATGAATTAGCTGATAAAACAGCCAAAGTTGCTGTATTAGGCCTTTAATCTTAACCCAGAATATTAATCCGATAGATATAAACAGATATTTAAAAACCAACCTATTTGATAAACTAAAAAACAATATAACCAAATGCAACGAATGGTACCAAGAACTCAATAATGATTCTCTTCATTTAACTGATTACATAAAAACAAAATATCCCAATAAAATATAAATCGAACTGATCAAATTAAATTATTAAGACTTCGTTTAGGGCATACTAAACTTATTCAGCAACATTATATAAACCCCCATAATAACATTCGCCTGTCCAAATTGTCAATCAGACACCAACGTAAATTTAGAACACATACTTACATTATGCTCCGCAATTACAAATATTAAAAAGAAAATCTTTAACAACTCCAACCCTTTAATTGTGCTTAGTAATCCCACAAAAGAAAACATTACCAAAGTTATTACATACATATATAAAAGAAATAAATATATACCACCAAATATAAATTCTACCAGTAATATAAAATAAACCTGTAAATACTTTTAATTCCTGATCCTGTTAACTTTAATTTTCTCTCTGTACATATAAAATAAGATATAAGACAATAATAAGATACCTTTCTAACAAACAAAGCCGAAGGCCTTGTAGCCAGTGGTTACTTACTTATTATTGTAAGTTAGTCTTAGTTTAAATTGAGCTAATTTGTATAATAAATAAATAAATAAATATAAAATAACAACAACAACAAAATCATAAAAATACATATAAAATATATTGTATAGTCATTAAAAAGGAGCAAAACAAAAAACAAATTTTGAACCCACCGTCATCACCGTAATCTTCTTCGGCCTCCTCCTCTTCAGTATCTGTAGATTTGGATTTGCCCAAACTTTTCAGCTTTTTTCGTTTTGCTGCATTTCTTCTACGTGCTAAATAATTGTATATTGGATATGGATAGATAGAGAAAGTAATAATTAAAATATTAAAATTTGTATGGACTCCGTTTATCACTATGGTACTCATATTGTAAATATGAGTATGATATGTATATACGAGTACATTTTTGTATGAGGGAGACTCATTCAATCCAAGAGGGTTTTGCAAAAAGTATTTAAATGGCGATTATGTATAAATTAGAAATTAGGTCCCTTAATCACAATTAAATAGTTCTTACAATGGATAAAATAAAACAGTTGCATATAAATTTATGAACCAGCATTAAGTACGAACTCTTATTATTATAAGAAATAAGTAGAAATATGAATTATAATATTTATCAAAGGAAGTTTCCCAATTGCTTCAAAATACAATAAGAAGTCGTACCAATATACCACAGAGTATCAAATATTTTAGTACTCATAAATAAGGAAACTTATTACTGAACATATTTTATATGAACCATTAACTAACTGAATACATTGTATTTTGGGTCCTCACGAATTGTGTTAAGCCTGGTAAACGTTGAAAATTATTAAAAAATCTAATACGTTAAATTTAAGTGACAGTTGCTCCATACAAAAAAAAGTAAACATACGTAGTAGACATGTGAACGATTGCAATCAGTTTTCGTACTTCTTTGCTTGCTTTGTATTTTTGCTTGCTTTGGTTGTTTCTATTGCATTGGTTGTTTCGATTGATTCGGTTATTCAAATATAATCAGATATTCAATTGTATTCGTTTCATTGCCTGTAGAAGCAAGCAAAAGAACCAAAGCAAGGAAACCTACCACGCATTAACAAAGAGACATATAGAGTGTGATAGAGAGGGGCTAGGATGAAGATGTACGTTGTTGTTGTTTTCTTATGAAATATTTTTGTGCTATGCGAGCGCTCACCTCACCTCGCTCGCCAATAAACTGTAGACAACAACAACGTTTTTACTCTTAGTACATAAAGTATGAACTCAATACTTTTCATAATCGTACTCAAAATTATCATTATTCATTTTTATCCATAAAACTTGAGCATAAAGCAAACGGATAGAAAGAGTAATCGTACTACAGAAGCAAAATACTACATTTAATCATAATCGCCGCAAATTAGTGCGGTAAATCAAGGACAAGTTTTAGAGTAGATTATTCAAAAGCAGTTTCAATTGTAATCGAGCACATGTCTAATACGTAGACACGATTGAGTGTCGAAATCGTAGTAACGTTGGGGCCACCAACCTTGTGAATTGGCAGCACCGCCAAATTAATGGTTAAAGTAAACAAAGAAATGACAAATATTAGTTGCGGCCCCGTTGTGAAGTTAGTGTGCGATTTTTGTAGTAATTGTTCCTTTCTCGCTCTAATTTTGTCCACGCACATTTGTTTCATTTTTTGCTACTAACGAAAGCAAGCATGTTTTTGTGTTTCTTCTCAAATGTGCGAATGTTGTTGTTGTTTTCGAATGTTCTCGTTTCGCTAGAGTGACATATAGATTGGCGCCATCCGTACCGTTAAACTTTAAAACATGACCAAACAGAAACGGAGTTCTGTAGCAATGAGCTTTTTGTATGGTAACATAATGAACTTATAGTATAGTCAAAATAAATGCACTTCTCATGACAAAAAATATGAAAATATATAAACACTTGCGAGTTGCAACAAAGTGGACAGCATATAAACATTATTTATGAAATATATATACATACATGTCAACTTTTATGTTGATTCGTCAAACGTTGTTGGCGTGAAAAGCCGTTAAACATTTTTTCTCATCCTATTTTATATAAATAGATTATTATATTTATGGCAATTTCTGAGGTAAATTCAATTATTTTCTTTTATCCGCTTATTTTTTGCATTTCTAATTGTTTGTTTACATTCACTTGTGTTTACGAGAACAGCTTACTACAAGCAAACAGAACGGGCTCACAAAATCTGTTAAAAAAAAATATACGAAAATTCTATTTGTCGGCGTTTAACACTATTCGTATTGTGCTTATATTATCCTTATATGTACTCGTAATTGTAATTATGAATATTTCATTGTTTTTTTTTTTTTTTTTGGTATTACGAACCTTCCATTATGTGCATTTTCTCTTCCTCCGTTGTGCGTTCTTCCGCCAATATCACTTCTTCTGCAAATTGTAAATAAATTAAGATTAGTTTAATCATCATATCATCAATCAAATCAAATGTTGTTTACAAAAAAACCTCGATCTATGAAACCAAAATTAAAAAAAAAAAAAAAACAGAAACACAAATTATTAAAATTGAAGGCCACGGAATGCGGAAGGATTCTTTTATTTAAGACCTTTTCCTCATTTTTGCTTTTTTAGAATTTAAGTGGCAATAAAAAAATGAAATGGAATTAGTAATTACAATTATATTGATTAATTAGTAAGTATTTTAGAAGAATATAAGTAGAAAATAGAATAGTGTCTTATTTATGGATCACACTTTGAGTTGATTTTTGGTTGGATTGGGTTGGGTTTATTTGGGCTTAGTAAGTAAATATTGTACTTATTTAGTATCTAGTGGAATAGTGCAATAAATTCATTTTATTAAAATCAAACGAACAAAATTATTATTTTAATCAAACTGAATCTCTGTATGTGTGTGTGTGTGTGTGTGTGTGTGTGTGTGAGTGTGAGTATGTCTAATAGATATTATATATGTACATACACATAAACGTTTGCAAAGTCAAAAATATTGCAGTAATTAATTACTGTAAATTTAAAAGGTAATCAGTTAGTTATTGATAAAAATAAAAATGCAGTTATATTCTTCCATTCATTTCTTATAAGTACATATAGTACCTATGTAAGTAAATGTTATATCATTGGAAGTGTGCACAAAAAGAGAAATTAAGAATTTGCAAAATGCAAACAATATACAAATTAAATTTTAATTTAAGCTTGTTTTTGGCAAATGATGTGCCCACCCTTGGTATTGATGTAATTAGGAATTGTACCATAGGCCATATTCCTTGGCTATTTGCTGCCGTTATATAACAGCCATGTTCTGCACATCGGGGATGTGATATGTTTGAAGTCATTGCCCTGATAAAGGGCAGTTAGTTATTTAAGCACACAATGCATCAGGGATGAAAAAGACAATTTGAATAACTACAACGACTAATCGCAGGCGATCGAGGTGAGCGCACATAAAAATACAGTGTTAACACCATTTGACGTCACCAGCATATGTCAATAACTTAGTAAAATTCGAAGTGACGTTCCACTGTATTTTTAAAACTAAACTAAGTAACTGTACTCTTTTTCTCAACTCTCTCCCTCTCTTTGTTAATGCGTAGAATGTTTATTTCTGCGCTCTCTTCGCCTCGCTCACAATAAGCAAAAACACAAGAAAATATTTCAACAAATAATGAATAGGTTTATGAATGTTACTCAAATCACATTCATTTAAATGATAATAATTGATTGATATCAATTACAATGAGTTTGAATTGCTCTCATATTCATAATCATTGAGCAAATCAACAAGTGAATGCAAAATTATTCAAAAAATAAGTGAAACTCAAAATCAATTCAAATGAATTTGATTGAAACAACTAATAATTTGATAATGAATGAATGAAAAGTGCTTTTGATTTATTCAATGCACAGGTATAATGTTCATTAACACTCTCCCAAGCACTCTACTCATGTACGTTTTGTTGTTGTTGTAACTGTGCAGTTTTGTGGAGGGTGCTTTTGTTGGAAAATGAACGCCTCATTAAAAATCACTTCATTATATTCTTCACGGGAGTGTATAGAACAATATTATAAGTTTTTCATGAAGTTTTTAACACACATGCCCCGTTTATAAGTCACCCGAAACGGGTACCAGGAGGGGTACAAAACGATACAATACAAACCCAAACTGTGCTCACATTTGATACTCAAACTGTGTTATTTGTTGATACTCAAACTGTGATAGAGAGAATATAGTGACGCTAAGAATGGAAGCATATCTGATATCTGGTATTTGTCGCCGTTCGGTTGGATGCGACCCGGAGGAGCGTGAAGAGTATTATATCTTTGGCATAGGCAATGATAACCTTCTTTCTGGTTCGATTTTTGGTTCAATATAAAATTCTTCCGGGAGTTTTTGAATCCTCCTGTGTTTGGTTTGGATAGTTCGTTATTTTCACCCATAAGTACATTTATTTAAAAAAAACCTTTGCTACGAATGGATACGTTATACTTTTTCAAAGTAAACTGCATACTTTTTTTTAAAAACATTTCATTTGTTTAAACTATTAATTCACCATTTTACGAAATATCTTGTAAACCTCCTTCAGTCGGCAAAACCAATCGAGCAAAGGGATGCAAACCTGTTTTAAATGTAATGTTGAATTTTTCGGTGTTTCAATAAATTGTGTTGTATATTAAAGTAATAAAACTTATAACAACGCTGTAATGTAAAAAAAAAAGGTCATTAATCACGTATTTACTGTGCATTTAAAATTTAAAAATTTTTTTAAGTTGGCATATTGCCAACAGCAAAGGCGAAATGTGAACGACAAGTTGGAGAAGGAGAAGAAACGAAACAAACAAAAGGCGTTTCCAGAATTCAATGGCAATTAAGCGAGCCACAGTCATTTTATATTTTCTTGGTTTTATTTAGTAATTGCTTTTGTTGTAAAATTTGTAATGTAAACGAAAACCAGCTGATAAGTGGCAGTCACAGAAAATCGTAGAATTAATGCGTGCAAATTGTTTCATTTAGCGGGAAGGTAAAATTACAATTTTTCTGTTACAATTTTGAAAGTAAAATCGTAATAATTTGACTTGTTAATTCATATTTAATGGAAGACACATGTGTACCGTTTTTTATCGAAAATATTAATAACCAAAAGAATAACAAACTTTAGTACCATGTTCTTATATGCTGACAGCTCTATTAACATTCAGTTGAAGCGGTTTGGTTATTCGATAAAAACACTCTGAAAAACGAAACCTCTCGGAGTTCTGTAGTACCTACAGTTTTGTCGAGAGGATTGCAAAACTCCCTGCGCTGAAAACACTAGAGTTTTCTGTAGCACCCCTGAATATGAACCAAAACGCTTTTGCTCACAAATGAGAGCGAGCGCGAATGAGTATTTCGGTACTATGCTTAAAAACAATGAGAGCTTTTTTATAAACTAGATGACAACATGCTGCGCATGCTTATCATATTAAAACTTAAGGAAAATGCTCAAACTTGGTTACATTCGAACATGCACTACTCAACCATCTCAGTTGAAGAACTTCTAGAAAAACTTTTAGAAATGGGAAACAAAGTATTGTAGTATTATTAAGTCGTTAATTTCAATTACGGATGTGGTCAGATGTGAACAATTTCTCAATATATTTCAACACGAAAATATTGCTGGCATATGTACATACAGGGCTATGAGTCTATTAGGCAATTCACACCAAACAAAAGCGATATATTTTGAAGCTGCCGTTCACACACCACTTTCGGTTTAAAGAACAGCTGTTATGATTTGTAACGCTTATACTGTTACTTATTTTATTAAAATTATAAAATAAAATTAACAATTTGCATATCTCTAAAATGTTATGTGCTGTGTAATGATGCACATGACAGAAAAGACCAAAAAATAGCAAAAAAAACTTGGGTCCAGTTTTAGGGGGCGCCAAAATCATAATATAATATGATTGAAAATAAAAAACTTGGTCCACAAAGCACATAGCATACGGAAGCCTGGTTGGTTCACCGTCGACTTGTAAGAAAAATTTGAACTTTTGGACTCAAGATGCCGATTTGAGATTTGACGTGTCAACCATTCACGTCTTTTTTCCGAGATTTACGTTATTTAGCTATTAAAAAAATCATTTCGAACATTTTATTTGAATTAATTTCATTAATTTCTACATTTTATCAAAAAGTAATTCGAATTTTTATACACAAGTGTGACTGCAGCATTTGAAATTGTGTCTTGAGTTACCGTTGTTGCAGTACACATGAGTACCAGCCTTTAAAGTTCGCAGCAGATTGTTGGCAACATCTAATGGCGGGAATATTAATTTAAATTAATTTTTTCAAACTTATTTTTTTTACTCCTCGGAGTAGAACAAATAAAAATAAAAGTTAGGAGTTCCGTTTCTACGTAATTACCACTTTTTTTTTAAATTAGTTTTTTTAAAAAACAAATTTTTGGAAAATAAAATTTTTCCAAATAATTTTGTTGGAGAAAAAAATTTATCTCGAAAGAAAATAATATTTTTTTAATTGAAGAATCCTCTTTAACCGCAGAATCTAAGTATGAAGCTGGTCATTTACTACATGTGAGAAAGCCTATAAAGCATGGGATCAAAGAAGCTACACCTGTATCAGAAAAGTTAGAAATCGAGCCAGTTCTTAAAAACAAACGAATTTCCAAAAAGAAAAAGCAACGTCAAGAAATCTACGAGGACGAACGCTAGATCAGACTAGTTTATTTTCAAAAGACATAAAAGTAGTGTTTGACAAAATTTTATCAGAAATTAAAACAAACGCAAACAGTCTACATGAAATTTGCGCTTTCTTTATTGGCCACGCGTTTTTAAATATTGCGACTGAGGATCTGCAAACAAATGGAGCCGATCTAGTTCAAGTCTAGTCTGCGTTTAAGGCGGACTTTCATGAGCTTATAGATTATTTCACCACAAAGAAAGCACGTCGTGTAAAGCTGTAGCAAAATTAAAAAGATTAAAAAATGCTGAGACCTAAAGATTGTAAATGTCTTGATTGTATGTCATCTTAGTTACACGTTTCCCCAATATAATTTTATGTCACATAAATGGAAAAGTTATAAGGTAATAAAGAGTACAAATTTATTAAAGGGTTCTTATTCTTATTATCCCGTTCACGAAAAATGCCAACCATTATATATTTGTGAGTTTTTTTAAGTAATTCATCTTATACGCTGGAGAGAGGGGCGCCACTATTAAGTTTCTGCCCGGTTCGAAAAAATCGTAGATCCGGGGCTACTCCGACCACTATATGTCAACTTTTCCAATGAATAACACAACAGGCAAAACGTTCGAAGGATATGAATATGTAGGTACTTGAAAATATACTATATTAAACAAAATGTAATTACCCCCTTACTTACAAAATGCCTCATAAACTCAAGAAGTCCCATAAGCTTCGTTGAAAATATAACCTATTTTGGATTATTGTAAATAATAGTAAATTAATTGGTTTTGGTAAAATATAGTACATATATTAGAAATGAATAGAAGAAGAACATAACTGCATTTTTATATTTTTGGTACTGTACATGTGAAGTTATTGTGCTAGTTTTTGACTATGCAAACATTTATGTGAATATTGTAGTGTTAAACTATAGTTTAATTGCACTACTTAACTGTATATGAGTTGTAAATAATATTGTAGTGTGGTGTGTGGTGTGTAGTATAAGTACAATAATAAAATTAAGGATTTCATTGCATACAATATTTTTTTTTTTTTTTATTTTAGAATTAAATAAATCATTATATATGTGTATATTTATAGATAGTGTGGTGTGTGTGTGTGTATGCGTGTGTTTAGGTTTAGAGGTTAAGGGTAAAATACTATACCAGCTTTACAAATCCATTCAACATAGCCGTTTAATTCTCTTTCTAGTTGTTGTTGTCTTCTAAGTTTAAGAAACTCTTGTCTATTTTCTACTTTTTCACGTTCTTTTGCGAATTCACTACAAAAAAAATAATTAAATATACAACAAAACTCAAAAATCATAGATACATCACACATACACAAGAATTTTAATTTCAAGAAATTTAAATTTTTAATTTTTCTTAAAATTTTGTTTTTATTAATTCCTTTTTTTTTCAGATTTACATCAACTGGCCAAATTCGAATCAAATTTTTATTCATTTCTTTTAACAACCGAAAAATAAAATTAAAAAATAATAATAATTAATAATCATAAAATAATAATAAAACAAAAACACAATGCAACCAAGAATAAATAACAAATAAAAATTAAATAACAAATAGAGGATTTTTAGTGAAATCTTTCCTGAATCGTTATAATAATAATAAGTAACTAAAATATTACTTTTTAAAGAAAATTATTTAATGTTCTCGTTTTTTTTTTTTTTTTTTCAATTATTATTTTGCATAAATTGAATAGAAATTTTGTGTAATTTAAAAATTGTGTTCCTGCTGAAATGGAGATTGGCATGAATAACATCAATATCGTTTAATGGTATAAGAATTTTTACAAATTGTCCTCGGATCATATCAATTTTAGCATTCATAACGAAATACTTATGTATAGAATATACCACAGGCATAGGATAGTAAATACATATAAAATTGATTTAGTCATGTCCATTTATTCGTCCGTCCTTCCAACTGAATGCCTGACATTATTGTAAAATGAAGATCACTTTTATCAAGTTCACTAATTATGCCCAGTTCACTATATACTAGTATGATTGGCTTGAAAGCCATTGCCAAGGGAAAAGGAATATTTCTTCCCCCAAAGGACAATAGAAAAATAAAAAATCATACCATTAAATGCAATGAAGATACATATGTAAGTATATTAGTCGACATTTACATGCATATTGTATATCGCTAATGTATCAAATATCTTATGTGATCTTTTAGATTTAGGCTCAGTTTTTAATTATTGTATTACACTGGTCAACAAAATCAAACTTTTTATTTGTTGCTTGAAATATTTGAATGGTTGTATACTGATTTCGAATCTGCCCTCAGGTTTTTTTTTTTTTTAATATTTTAATATTTTTAACATCGGATAATAATTTATGACATTTATGTTTAAATATGATTTGGGCCATGTGGCCGCCACGGCTGGCGCGTACAAGGCGCAATCTGGAAATCCAATTTTCACACACTTTTCGCAGCATTTGCGGCCAATAGCTCTTGAATGTTGATTCCCAGGTTAATCGGAGTAGGCAAGTAACTTTACATAACCCCGAAGAAAATAATCCTATGGGGTTAAATCACACGATCTTGGTGGTCAATGAAGAGGACCATTAGGTGAAATTATTCGTTCATCAAAAATTTCATTGAGTAAATGAATAGTAGCGTGCGCTGTGTGGCATGTTTCTCCGTCCTGTTGGAACCACATGTCAGTAAGATTAATGCCAACTAATTGAAAAAAAAAACTTCTAATCATGTCTCTGTATCGTTCACCGTTTCCAGTAACATTTTGGGCATCATCATTAATGAAGATATATGGACCAATGACTCCGCCGGCCCGACCCGTAAAGCGCACAAACAATAATTTCCTGTGGATGTAATGGCGCTTCGAAAAACCTTGTGGATTATCTTCACTCCAAATTCGACACTTTTGCTTATTTACGTACCAATTCAACCAAAAATTAGCTTCATCACTGAACAACATTTTGTATGGAAAATCAAGATCAATATCAATTTGTGCTTCAGCCCATTGGCCGAATTGACCGCGCATACTGTGGTTGTCTTAATAGCTTTTTAGCCAAGATCCTTTCGTAAAATCTTCCATAAAGTGGATGGACACAACCCCATTTGCTGAGACCGGCAACGAATTGATTGCTTTGGGTCTTCTTCAATGCTTTGCTATACAGCGGCTACAGCTTCTTCGTTGCGCACTGTTCGGAGTCTTACGGGATGCACATTATCATTAAGAGTAAATGTGGTGCGAAAACGATCCATAATTATTCGAATTAGCCGATAAATTTGATGAACAGAACCATTATTTTGATAAAAAATTTCAACAATTTGCAAGCGTTGTTCTGGTGTAAGTCTATTCAAGCTAAATAAAAAGCAACTATCAGCTGTTAAATCGGTTGTCAAATAAAGCACTGTTGCCAACTCAAAGTTGTGAACCTTTAAAAAAACACCCTTTATTTGCGGTGTTTATATAACTACGAAACAGCCACGAAATATCACGGACTTTGTCAAGGAGGTTTATACCGATTATTTCGGACACCATATTGAAAAACGAGATATGTCATGTGTTCCTCATAAGGTTTGTAAATCCTGTATTAAATCTTAACGTTTACCGAAAAAAGGAGAACGCGACGGGCTAGATTTTGGTATCCCTATGATCTGGATGGAACCTAAAAATCATTTCGGTGATTGCTACTTTTGCGTGGTAGACGTGAATGGTTTCCATCGAAAATGTGGATAATTCGAAATTTACAGTCTACAAGATGTGGTGTCTTACGCAGTGAGGACCTTCCTCGATCTATTTATGCTTCAAAAGTAGATCGTATGCCCTCAAAAACTATGATGATACTAAACTCACCGGATTCAGTACAATCTTAAAGTGAAAGTGAATATTAAGGTGAAACGCTTATAAAAGAAGTTTTTCTTGATTTTTACTTCTATGTACACTAATTAAACACTAAAACAAAACAATTGCATAGTAATATTTTTCAATAAAAATTTGAAAATAACGAATATACCAGTTATTTTATTCTGTTTTTTGTAGTGTAATAAAAAAATGAAGATTTAAAAAAATCCGGAGCCAATGTTCGAAAATCATTTGTAGTTTCATAAAATGTATGCATAAAATTATTCGAGACCATTTTCATATCAAGGGCAACAAAACCATTGTTGACCAGTGTTATTAATGATATATCCCATAAGATTCCAACAGATATCAGTTCTATTGTGATTCAATACCTCTAAATACTTACTTGTATATATGTATGTGATGTGGTAATTGTTTGGGCTTTTGGTTTCATTTGAATTGTATTTTGAACCTGATGCATAATTTTATGACCAAATATAATCCTATTTATATTTTTTCAAATATTATAATGTATAATTGACATTGATCCCCGTAACACCTTAAACACATTGTCATCCATACTTTTATTGGGTCTTTGAACATTGTATCCGATACTACATAGATTTCTTATTTAATTGGTGTAATTTCCAGACTATATGGATCATATTTTCACAATTGGATAAACGATTGATGGTTTAAGTGAATATTTTGTATGAAATGTTGAAGTGAAGTTTAGTAATGGTTCAATCGAAATTACGAAGATATTTTGTTCTTGTTTTATGGGGAATTTGGGAGAAAGCATCCACAGCCAACTACTGTTTAGTATTTTGTATTATTTGGTATAGTTGAATTTTTATTTTTTTATTTTTTTGGTACACACTTCTTTTGTAAAACATAAGCATAGAGGTATATTGGATAGTATAAATTTTAAAATGATGATAAGTAGAACATTTAAATTGAACAGTTGAACAACATTCGGAAAAGCAGTGGGGTGTTCGTGGTAAAATACTTAAATATAAAAGTTTTTAAGTTTATATGCTGCAAACAAGTTTTAAGGTTGGAAAAGGTACTGGAAATGGTATTGGTATTTAATAAGACGAAACTTTTATAAGGTATTTTGAACAGCTTGCTTACTAATCTGAAATATTAAATATTGTAGTATTTAATAAGTAAGTTGTAACTAGCATTTAATAACTTTATAGGAAGTGTTTGTGTAATCTGGTTCTTTATCTTATTAATTATTATTTTTATTGTTGTTATTATCGTCTATTATTATAATATTTATATTATATGGTACATAAGTAGTATGCGGCAATGCACAATTGCAGTATTAGGGGAGACTACGACTATTGTAAGTACATACATATGTCGGAAATATCCTTCACAAACACATCTTTAAATACTCGTACTTTATTAGTTTAACTAGTTCTTATAGGAACTCAACCATCTATCCGTCCTTAAATTGTGATCATGGGTGCCATTTGCTTTTCGATATTTTAACACTAGTGCATATAAGAAATAATAGAAGGAACTTTTGAATTAAAAAGTGACAGTTAAAGAGGATTTATCCAGCCGACATAAAATTTGTATAGTTCTTCAAAAAATATCTTTAATTAATATGGGATCGCGATTTCTGACCCATAAAATGCCTATAACGGGAAGGGTGTCCACATATTACATATGTATATACACTACGCGCCACTTGAATAGGACACCTAACAAACTTTTTTTTAAAGCTTAATTTTGCAGATCCAGAAAAAATACCATGTATTTTTTAATTTTTAATGAATCTATAATTAATTCCGAATCAATTTCAGAAGGATTTGATTTTGTAACTGATACAGTTAATTTGTTACAAATTTTTTGGTAAAGTAGCTATAAAAAAACACGCAGATTTATGCACCACTTGAATAGAACACTTCTTCAAAAAAGCAGTTTATTAGAATTCGTATGTTTCAAACATGTGTAATTCTTCTTTTGGAGTACAATTAATTATTGTCAAATGCATTTGAAATTTTTTTTTATAGTGGGTTGCGCCCCCTTTTTGCTTCAAAACTTAACAGATCCTTCTTGGAATTGATTCGTACAACTGGGCTAAATAATTGAATGGTATTGAACTCCAAGCTAGTTTGATGGCTTCTATTAGTTCAGGTATGGTTCTATATTGCTGTCCGGCCCCATACAGTTTCCGTGTTAACCATCCCCAAACATTTTCGATAATGTTTAAATCCGGTGAGTAAGGTGGCCAGCTTAAAAGAGCCACTTTCTGGCTTTCAATATAGGATTTGACGCTTCGGGCAGTATGGATTGGCGCATTGTCATGTTGATATGTCCATTGGAAAGGTCCAAAAAGGTCGGGAAGAATGGAAATGCATTTTTTAGGACACCATTGTATGCCATCGCATTGATTTTTGTTGTCAAAAATTGTAACTCACAGGTGCCGTAATACGAGACCCCATACCATGACACCTCCACCCTTGCTATGTAAGCGGTCCTTTCGTATGTCATGGAAATAATAAGTGTTACCATCGGGTCCATCTAAATTGAATATTTTTTCATCTGAGAATATGACGCGTTGCCACTCCATAGTCCAGCTCATATGATTACGGCAAAAAAGAAGGCGTTGCTCCTTTCGAAGTGGATTCAGTGGTGGTTTTTTTTTATGAAATGTTTTTAAATGCTTTTTACATGTTCAACTTTCGATATTACTAATCGCCAAATAGTGGTTAGGCTTGCGTTAAGTCCACATTTTGCCTTAATTTTGGATATTGAGTCGTGAGAGTTTGAGGCTTTTCTCAAAATAAGTCGTCTGTCCGCATCAGAGAGGACACTTTTAGTACGGCCTTTCATGTTTTTTCCATAATTTAAACTCGTTGGCTAAGAATGCGGACACCACTTGTCGGCTTCTTTCGATTTTTTTTTGCGATTGTGGCAATAGACAGACCACTGTCTCTTGAAAGCTTTTATTTTTCCTTTTTCTATCTCCGTTAAGGCTTTTCCTCGACCCATTTTAGTTAAATTTGATATTTAATAATTCGAACTTAGCTCAAAAAGCGATTAAACAAAAAAAACGTGTGCACACAGCACATGTAGAAGTCTTACAAAACTAATGTTCTATTCAAGTGGCGCAAAAATTTGTCCATTGTTTTTGATGGATATCAAAACAAAATAGCAAAGTACATATAACGGTTTATTTCCAGCGCTCATTTTTTTTCATATAGACAGCTAAATAGTCATTGAAAAAACACTCAAGAAAAAACCGTTAATTGTAATGTTAATTTTTGAGTGATTTGCATTTATACTGACGGTTTACAGGGTGTCCTATTCAAGTGGCGCGGAGCGTATGTTTATAAAATCAAAATAGGATCACTTTTCATTGGTAAATATGAAACAAGTGACATACATAGATCGTGGAGAAAGGCTATCAAAGTATGGTATGATGACTCAACACACTATTTCACCATGGCTATAAGCTAGAAAATGGGAATTCCCTTTACATAAGAGTTGAAACTTAGAAACCGTTTAATTTTAATCATGACAATGCTCGACCAAATGTAGAACGGCCATTACTATTCAAACTAATTAAAAAATATTGAATTTCAGATAAAAAGTTCTACATAGGTCGCCATATTTACAAGACTAGAATAAACTCTTCTGACTACCACTACCACTACTAAAAACTTGCATTTACTTGCATCAGAGTTTTCTATGTGTTTGTTTTTGTGAAGGATATTTTTATTGTTATTTTAAATTTAATATATATTTTACTGTATAATATGTTGCTGGCTAATTTGGTTTAATAAACTGATTGATTGATAAGTTGATTGATTAATTAGTTATTTGGTAGGGTGGTTGCTTGCTTGGTTGACTGGTTTAATATTGTAATTATTGTATTATTGTTATAATTATTATTATTGTCAATATTATTATTAAAGGTATTTATTAAATGCAACTCTTACGAATCGGATTGGTTCGGTTTGATACGGAAATGGGATTTTTTTTTTTTTTTTATAAGTAAGTAGTACTCGCTCGTATCTAGCGTTTGTTATGCATTGTAAGTACACTACTATATAGTAAGTAAGTATATTGTTATTGTTGTGGTTCGGTTTGATTTGATTTGGTTTGGTTTGGTTCGAATTGTTGTTGTTGTTGTTTGGTTTTAGTTTTATATAAAAAAACTATAATAATATAGTAGTAGCATAGTAAGTATAACTAATTTGAAGTATTTTTTTTTTATAAACCTGCTTGTGTGATCCAATCAAGATATGAGACCATAGCAGTCTGAAACATGGCACGAAAGCGGCATTTCTGAAACTCCATACGACGTTCAACACGATTTCGTTCATTGGAGAACTCACTGATGAGTTTGAGTAGCGTTAATCGTGGATTGTGGATCGACGATCGAGGTTCGAGGTAGTATTTCATTATGATTATTATTTTCGATTATTGCATAGAAACATTCATTATGTGGTTGTTAAACGAAATTCGATATTTAAAACATAGAAAATAACACAAATTTAAAGATTAAAATATATATACTCGTACATATGGTAGTATATAGAAAGAATATCATTAAAGCGTAAATTAAATAATAAAAATAAATACAAGAAATGCAAAGAAGATTCAGATTATTCATAAATTAATTGTAAGTAAGTATTAATTAGTTTTTTGTTTGTTATCCTTTTATCATCCAGTTGGTTGTTAGATTTCTTTAGTTATCTTGTACATACATATGCATATATAGAAAGGTGGTCATTAAGAGACCATGTAACTTACCCGCTAAGAACACCAAGAACTAAGTTGAGCATAAAAAATGAGCCTATAACTATAAGAGGCACGAAATATATCCAATTAAATGTAGAACCTAAAGCGTCGTTGGTCTGTAAAATATACATTATTTATATATATTTATAGTTCTAAATACAATATAATGTTATCTTAAAATTGTATTGTATATATATATATGTATATACATATTTTGGATTCAATATGTACACATACATGTATATACATAAGTATCTGCATAGTATTTAAATAATTATATAGTATTTAAATAGTTATATATAGAATTGGTAATGTTTTACAATTTTTTATAAGAATGTAACTAATAAATTAACTATTATTCAACAAAAGCATACAAATAATACTCATCGTAATAAGCGAATAAGTGGGAAACGGCCCTCTACGGTAAAAACAAAAAAAAAAACCCCCCTTATATCAGATGACTTTAATAACTACTGATTTACCAGAATGCAGATAATCCATATTATATCAGACCATATGCAAGCAATGATTTTCACCCATACCAAGCGACATGTCAATGGAAAATCGTATGGTTTAAAATTTGATTCTAGTAGAAATCAGAAAAAAGGCTATCATTGGCTATGCCAAAGATGTAATACTCTTCACGCTCCTCCGGTTTGCATTCAACCTTCCTTTCTTAGCATCACTATATTCTCTCTGTTACATTTTGAGTATCAGCAAAGAACACAGTTTGAGTTGCATTGTATTTTTATTGTACTTATACTCTTTATAAGTTTGTCATTTAATGTGAGTTTGTATGGGAGGTACCCCTGCTGGTCCAATTCGGCTGATTCCGACAAATGTTCAACGGACTAGTTTTGCGAACAGACGGACAGACGGACATGGATAAATCAACTCGTCTCATCGAGCTAATCACAAATATATATACTTAATGTGGTCTTCGATGTCTCCTTCTGTGTGTTACAAACTTCATGACAAACTGATAATACTATTCACTCCCATGAAGAGTATAAAAAGGGCGGTTTCGCACTTGCAGACATAATATGTATCATACAATATAAAAAAATAATATAATAAAGCAAACTATTAAATAGAATATTAGAATGTACACAATATCTCAGTTTAAGCCTTTCACGATTATTGCTCATTTTTTGAGATACATTTATGAAAATACAATATTATTATTCATCAACAATCACTTTTTTCACCATTCTTTTCAAATAAATAAGTTCTATCGATGCACTCATAGTCAGTGGTGGTTCTTAATCAGTGTGTGGGCGATAGATAAAATAAACATTCGAGGCCCTTAACCTGAAATACATGTTATCTTAGATTAATTCAAAAGTAAACGTATTTAAGGGTGAAATACCAATCGCTGATGAGCCTTTACTCTTTTGCTCTACACGGAACTTTTCAAGATCACTTTTCAGATTTCTTCTATATAATTAGGATTTGTAATTTCCACATTTGTTAAATGAGAAAAAACCCTGAGTATTTGTCCGTTAAAGAAAAGTTTCGTATTTCATAGACTTGTACTTGGTCTTTTTGTCTATTCTATTTTAGAATTATACAATAGGTGAGTTTCCTTGTAAGCGATAGCTTTCTTGGTCGAGTGCTCTATAATGTGACTATACTTAAGTCACTATTCAAAGTTCATTTAATCAATCTTCTCAACTTTCTAAGTACATATTTGAAATTCAATAAACAATTTTCATACAGAATAAAAATAAAACCAAGTGATGAATGGATTTCTAAATAACTAAATCTGGCACATTAAATTCTTATTATTGTAAAAGTCTGATGCGATTTATGGACTGATGGAATCATTAGACCATAGTCAGACTGTTCCCATATATATATACCATAAGTACCTACTTCTCGCGGAACAATCAATTTGCCAAAGGAGAAATTTAAAGAGCATATTTTCTCACGAATTGGTGATAGTGAAATGGTTATTAAATTGTGAAGTTATTCATGAAAGGCTTAATGTATAAGATCAAAAATGTTATAAATTATACAATATTATATTACATGAAGTATGTACGAGTATGCAATGTTTACATATTTTCATAGATAAATAGGTGGTGGGTGATTTTATTGATAAACGAATATACTAATTGTATACGGTATATGTAGAAAAACATTGCATTTACAAGATAGCTAAATGTTGACTAGCAAGCAAAGCTAAAAAATCAGAAGCATATATAATAAGATAAGCTTACCTAAAAGTCTTAATAACGAATTACAATAGTATTTCTGAACATAAAATTTTGATGTACTAGATATGCATTGGATCAAATTAAAAATACCCTACAAACTATAAAACATACCCACACATACATATGTATGTACATATATAGGTAGGTACATATTTAGTGTTTTATTTATAGTATTGTACATAGAAGCAAATATCACAAGCAATAAGCATTCTTAATACAATTTAAGATAAAAAAATCCGAAATCAGAACTCAACTCAACTCTTATGTAATTTAACTAAGTAATTAAACGAATACCTTAATAAAATAAGATATATAAGTAGTAGTAATTATAAAGTAGAAGTATGTATGTATTTATTATTGTTTTCATGGAATATAGGTATTTTATGTATGGTAAGTAAGCACAATACTATAGTATAGAAACAACAAAAGACAAACAAGTGAACGATCCAACGAATGAAAGTACATTATGTATTACATATAGTACATACATATGTACATGTGTGTGTTACTATGTATGTATCGTAAATACATATGTACATACATAGTACAATGTCAATATTGTATGTACATAAACATGTCTATATCGGATATAATGATATGTATGTATGTATGTATGTATTAATTAATTAAATATATATATTGTTAAAGATTATTTGAATCGCACGAACAAATCTATCGTTATTGATAGGCAATTCTGTATTAGGTAAACCTCTAAGATTGGGTTCCAATTATTATCGTAATTTATTATTGTATTATTGTATTAGTTTAAGTACGAGTATTATACCATACTTAATCGTAGTCATATATCAATAATTACTGACAGACATGCCAACACACACACACACACACACACATACACAAACATTTGATGTACTAATTTATATATTGACAATGGTTGACTGACTGATTGACAGACTCATAGATTGACCTCATCATTATCATCATCATCCACCATTTTCATCATTTTCATCAATTTCATCATTTTCATGTTGCATGTTGCATGTTGCATGTTGTTTTGCAATCGATTTTGTCTTGCTAATGCCTGTATAGAAAATGTTGTACTCCTAGTACAGATGGCAGATGGTACCATACATAATTGGCAATTGTACTAGGAGACAGTCTCTTTTCTTTTTCGTTTCGTTTGCACATTTCTGATGAATATTCCAATCATAATATTTTATGATTCAATGTTCATTTCTGATTAATCGAATATTGATTGTATCATATTTGAAAGAAAACCAAGAAAAATTATAATAATAACAATAATAAAATAAAATTCTGTTATTACGAATAAATGTTTATTCAATTGAGTTTCTTGGTAAGTATTTCAAAGTTAAGTTTGAATTCGAATTCCAGGAAAGGCCTTTACATCACTAAACATTATGCAAATTCTTGTGATCTAAGCTTTGTAAGTAGCTCCCATGCAGTCTATTCTTGCTACTCCTCCAAAAAAATTCATAATATGTCATATATCATATATATCATATCATGTGTACAAGTACCATATATTATTATTATATCGAAATATTTTCAGAAAAATGTGCTTAGTAATTTCATAAGTTGCGAATCGAAAAATCTTAATTAGACGGGGTTAACTTGAATTTCAGACTTTTTATAGTTGGCTGCAGTACGACAAATGTAAAAGTATCTCCATATTATTTGAAGTGCCCAATCTTCTGATATATTTACGAACCGAATCTTATCTTGTTGGCTTAGTTAAAATTGTAAACTTTTATTGATCCCGAATACTTTTTTTTATTTTTGGTTGAGGCCCGTGCACTTTCCTAAGTTGCACTTAATAAAACGGAAAGTTCAGAAACGAAGACTAGAGAATCTAAAACTATTCCTATTGAATATACTCGTACAATGAAAAACAATCGAGTTATGAAAAATTTGGAAGGAAATTCGTATGAAGAGAAAAGTCAATTATGTATATTTAAGCTTAAGGATGAGAACGACGAACAATTCGAAAAAGTTATATGTAATAAATAAGTACGCATAGGACGAAGAATCAAGTACAGTAGCGAATAAACTTTTATCAAGAAATCATATGATACATTATGATGCTAGGCAATAATTCGAGCAAACTAAGAATGTATCGAAAGAATCATCTACGAGACATATGTACATACATCTCATGAGGCACAATAGTACCGACAAATACCACATACCACATACTAGGAGGAGATACAATGCTCCCTAATCTCTACTATTAGGTAAAGCAACCAAACTAATTACATAAAACCAAAAATTGATCGTTAGATAGACAATTTTGGAAAAATGCAAGATATTTTTCCAAAGAAATATGGCTATAAGCCTATTCGTAGGCTGCAAGTGAGTCAGATAACAATGAAAAGATCAATGCTGAGATTAACCAAAAGACACTGTACAGGATGACATAATTGAACGAGTAAGGTGTGTATTGCACGCCTATAGCCGGTGGATCAAAATGGATTGGAGACAACCTTCTAAATGGAGTGGCTTGGGAGCTTCGTTTCGCTGTTGTGTTGGTATATATATCTGAAAACTACATTGATACAGTTAGATATTGTAGGTTGAATGTTAGATTAAAAGATAGGATAACAAAATTTGCATCAAGTAAGGGAGAGATCCGAATGATATCTCAAAGATCAACTTGTTTCAGCGATGTTGGTTAGTAATAGTAACTAATGGGGACATTTTTATACTCTTCACGGGAGTGAATAGTATTATAAGCTTGTCATGAAATTTGTAACACACAGAAGGAGGCATCTTAGACCACATAAAGTATATATATTTGTGATCAGCTCGATGAGACAAGTTGATTAAGTCATGTCCGTCTGGCCGCAAACTAGTCCCTCAGTTTTTGAGCTAGAGAGCTGAAATTTTGCAGATAAGTTTCTTTTTACCATACGCATTTGTCGGAATCAGCCGAATCAGACCACTAGGGGGGTACCTCCCATACAAACCACCCATTAAATTAAAGTTCTTATTAGAAAAAGTTTTTTTGTTTTTTGACGTATCGAACTAAACACTAAAAATTTCTGATATATGTCCATTAACCATGTAAATTTCATGGTCTTAGGGTTACCCGGAGGAGTGCCTCCCCATTTATAAAAATGTTTTTATTAGAAAAAGTTTATTGTTTTTTAACTAATCGAATTTGGACACTATAAGCTTCTGATCTATATTCATCAACCATGTAAAGTTCATGATCCTAGGGTTACCAGAAGGGGCACCTCCCATACAAACCCTCCTTTAAATTAAGTTCTTATGAGAAAAAATAGAATTTAATGATGCTAAGAAAGGAATGTTGGATGCAACGCGGAGGAGCGTGAAGAGTATTACATCTTTGGCATAGCCAATGATAGTCTTCCTTCTGGTTTTTTATATATACTCGTATGAGAATAAGAATAATTCTCTCTGATATATTTTGAGTATCAGCTGTGAGAACAGTTTGAGTGGCATTATACAGTTTTGAATTTTTTTTTTTTTTTTTTGTGGTGTTTTTGCATTTGGTTCGGATATTTTAATTAATTTATTGTATTTGACTATTTAGGATTGTTTGAATATCCTGAATCTCGGGAACAGGGACACATATCGGGACCAAACCTATCCTATGTTCAAGCCACGAACCATTCATACACATTCACAAAACTTCAATGCAATCAGATAAACGGTTTGGCAGCGCATAACATACGAACAAACATGTATTAATTTTTATATATTAGATATTAATGTTGTATATATATACCGATGGTGCTTATCAAAATTATAGAAATTCGAAAATTTTACTGCCAAGTCTCGCCAAATCTAAATTTTTTATATTTTGACAAAAATAAAAATCACGAATGATAGCATAAAAAATAAGCCGCAAAAAAACGTACGATTTCTATTTTTATCATAGCATTGGAAAAGTACCGTTAGTTTTAGTTAAAGTGCATGCATTTTTAGCCAGCAGCAGGCATATCATATTTATAGAACACGTATCAAAAAGTGCATTAAGAGAGAGCGTATCAATTTTTTAATTTTTTAGTGTAATACGAAAAAGCAAGTTTTTAAGCAATTTTAAGCATAATGCCACGATCAACACGTTAAACCTGAGCAAGAAAAGGGCTCAATTAATGCATATTCAATGTAGGGTTTGAATGTGAGCCAAATATTAAAAAAATTGGTCGTTATCGCCAAGTTATTGCGAATTTTTTGCAAAACCCAGGGGAATACGGTAAAGCACGTGGTACCGGAAGGAAACCGATACTTACTGAACGAGATAGAAAGAGCATCATTAAAATCATCGGAACACATTGTTACAGGTGAAGAAGGTGCCCTGCCTGCTAAAACGCCATAAGTAACTTGGCAACAAACTGGGACTCAGTAAGACATTTTTAGTGGGTTCCGTTTTATGATTTTAATGTGAGTTCCTTAAAACAGGTAATTTTTTCCGATGGGTAAAATTAAATCTTGATGTGTCAGATCGATTTCGCTATTATTGGCGTGATCTGAAGAAGGAACCCCTTGTTTTTTCTAAAAGGAACTTTGGTGGCGGATCGGTAATGGTGTGGGCGCATTTAAAAAATCTAGAACGCTTGAATTACAGTTCACGAGCTCAAGAATGAACAGCGAAGCGTACATAAATGTGCTGGAGAGTAGTCTGCTTCCTTTCCTAGTGAAAAACAGAGAAGAATCACTTATTTTCATGCAGTACAAGTATGGACTAGCCAGCTGGTTCGCCTGACTTAAACCCCATAGAAAACATTTGGGCAGATATACGCAGAAAATAAGAGAACAAACTTGAGCCGGCCTTATTAACTAACCTAATGAATTCGATGAAAAAACGAATTTTTGATGTTGAAATAAGCCGAGGTGGCTAAATTGGCTACTAATTTTAGTTGTTTTAATAAATAATGAACTTTACCTACTTTTATTCGTTTTGTAAGACCGAAAATGAAAAAGTGTTATTGTTAAGAATACTTCTGTGGCATCATGACCAAGCTCGGCCAAGCGCCATCTAACATTTAACGTAGCAGCTGGCCAACAAAGTGCACAAAAAAGCACCACTGTGTGCGTGGGTTGCTGCTGTGCACCTAAAATGCAACAAGGCAACACGTGATCACACATGCTAAAGAAAAAAAGAAGCGAACGAAGGGACTGAAGTAAGTTGTTTAAATAAGATTAAAAAAGTGTACTAACTTTTATATTTTAGAAATTTTAGAATCAAGTACAAGGCGTTTCGCTGAACTCACAACTACTTAAAGGACCCGATCAACTTTCATCCTTAATATCTATACTGAGAAGATTTCGACAGCACCGAATCGCCATTGGGGGCGATATAGCAGAGATGTTTCACCAGGTGCGAGTCCGCGAGCCTGATCAACATTGCTAGCGCTTTCTATGGTATGAATTGGGTGCGATGGAACCCACTACATATGTTCTTCAGGTCATGACGTTTGGGGCTACATGTTCACCAAGTTGCGCTCAGTTTGTTAAAAACAAAAACTCTGTGCAGTTTAAACAACAATTACTTCGAGCGGTGGACAGCATCATAGAGAATCATTATGTAGATGATATGTTGGACAGCATAAACAGCGTCACCGAAACTATACAGCTTGCCAACGACGTAAAGTACATCCATTCAAAAGACGGATTCGAAACACGCGACTCACCTAACGTGTTAAATGCCCTGGGTACCAATCAAACTTCAGCTGTACGGCTTGCAGACGAAGATTACCTCACAATGGAGAAAATCTTGGGCACGTGGTGGCTCACTAATAAAGACTATCTAACATTCGTCGTATCGCCACATAAAAAACGGCATGACATTATGCAGGGAATACGAAAGCCTACAAAGCGCGAAATGCTTAGTGTTGTAATGTCCATCTATGATCCTCTAGGCCTTATCGGCCACTATGTGATGTAAGATGATATTACAAGAAATTTGACGCTCCGGCTGCTCCTGGGACGAGCTCATCCCGGACGATCATCATCAGAGGTGGCTACGATGGCTCCGGCTGCTTCCTAAAGTTGAACACATGCGCATTTCCAGATGCTATTTTCGTGCTGGTTTGCCGGATGCTTGTAACATTGAGCTCCACACATTCATTGATGGTAGTGAGGAATGTTACGCTGCGGTAAGCTGCTTTGTGTATACAAGCAATACTAAAATCGAATGTTCTTTAATTGGCAGCAAAACAAGAGTTTCTCCGCTAAAATTGATGTCCATACCTCGGCTAGAACTTCAGGCCGCGGTCCTAGGCGCGCGACTAGTAACAAGCATTCAAAAAACGCATACATTCGATTTGACTGCTACAACATTTTAGACAGATTCCAACACTGTCTTGTCCTAGCTACGATCTGATCACCGCAGATACCAACAGTTCGTGGCGTTCCGTGTGAGTGAGATTTCGGAGATAACTAATGTTGCTAACTGGCGATGGGTTCCTTCCGCTGAAAATGTTTCTGATGATGCCACAAAGTGGAACAAAAACTCCGACCTGTCAAACCACGGACCAGCATTCTTAAGGCGAAAGAAATTTGACTGGCCAATACCCACCAGTAAAGCGGAAAAAACTCAAGAAGAACTAAGGTCAAAGTACGTCGCGGTGCATTCACCTGTTGTGAGCGTACCATATGTCAATTTACCTATCCAATTCAAACGCTTTTCGCGATTGCGGACTTTGACACGTGTAGTTGCCACCGTCGTAAATAGCGCTCAGTTCTGGTTGGCTACCACAAAAGGAAAGCAAACTTCACGACATGCAATAACCAGCAATGATTTCCAGCTAGCTGAACTGATCCTGATTCGTACAGTTCAATACAACCGGTTCCCTGACGAAATCTCAACCCTAACTCACAATAAAGGTATCAACAAATCAAGCTCCATTTATAAACTTTCTCCATACCTTGCAGAAAATGGGCTACTACGCTTGGGAAGCAGAATAACAGCCAATCTCTATAACGACCCAATCATTCTGCCCAATGACCACTATGTGACTCAGTTAATAGTGCGTGAGTACCATATAAAGTATCACCACGGCAATTCTGAAACTGTGGTTAATGAGATACGACAAAAATACTGGGTACTTGGACTACGCGTTTTAGCGAATAAAGCGAGGAGTTTATGTCAACTATGTCGGAACCGAACAGCCTGCGCCCGGCCACCTAAACTGGCCAACCTACCCCATGCTCGTTTATATCCATTCAGTCGCCCGTTCTCATATACCGGTGTCGACTATTTTGGACCAATGTTCGTGGCAGTTCGACGAAGCCGTGAAAAACGCTATGGGGTTTTGTTTACTTGCCTGACTACACGTGCGGTACACTTGGAGATTGCTAATACTTTATCAACCGACTCGTGCATTATAGCCATCAGGAACTTCATTGCTCGCCGTGGAGTACCAATTGAGCTATGGAGCGACAATGGCACTTACTTCAAATGTGCACAAAAAGAACTAATTGAAGCAGTCAAGGCAATAGACAAAGACGAAATAATACGCGCCTTTACCATAGGCACAACACAATGGAGATTCATTCCGCCATCTTCGCCTTACATGGGAGGCGCATGGGAGCGTTTGGATGTGGATGATCAAGTGTACATAGCTGATGCCGAAGTTCCAAGAAATTGCTGGCCACGTGGTCGTGTAATAGCAGTCAGGAAATCTAATGATGCACAAGTGCGAAGTGCTACATTCAAAACGATGAGCGGTACATATGAAAGGCCGGCGACAAAGATAGCTGTTTTGGACTTGGTATGCGAACCTCTGGACCGCCATACCGGTGGGGAGTGTTAAGAATACTTCTGTGGCATCATGACCAAGCTCGACCTAGCGCCATGTAACGTTTAACGTAGCAGTTGGCCAACAAAGTGCACAAAAAAGCACCACTGTGTGCGTGGGTTGCTGTTGCGCACCTAAAATGCAACAAGGCAACACGTGATCACACATGCTAAAGTAAATAGGTTTGATTAGTAAAAAAAGAAGCGAACGAAGGGACTATTTTAGAAATTTTAGAATCGCAATAAAGAATATTTACACAGCGATTAATAATAATAGTTATATAAATATGATATGCCTGCTGCCGGCTAAAAATGCATGCACTTTAACTAAAACTAACGGTTCTTTTCCAATGCTATGCTAAAAGTAGAAATCGTATGGTTTTTTGCGGCTTATTATTTATGCTATCATTCGTGATTTTTAGGGTTCCGTATCCAAAGGGTGCTAACGGGACCCTAATACTAAGCAACCACCGTCCATCCGTCCGTGCGTCCGTCCGACTCCACTTTATCTCATGAATCGTAATAGCTAGACAGAATGTGTATTTCTATTGTCATGATAGCAACAAATACTAAAACAAAAATAAAATTAAAGGGGTCCCCATACAAGAAACGTATGCTCCAATATGCACTGCGCACATTTTTAGAAGCTTTGTTATTTATTTTGTTTCATATTTTAGTTTTTTTTTTTGTGTAGTGTACTTTTAGGCTGTATGAATATTTCACTTTTGCTTTTGATCAAAGTTGATATATTCAGCCATGTCATGGAAATCGCTAACGGTTTTGCCACGGTTCTTTTCGAACTCGACAATATAAATCATCGGTGTCATAGAACAACTCTAGATTTTATTCTTCGAACATAGATGTTCGAATGAACAGCTGGCGCTTTTTGTTTGCGTTTCGTGTGATTGGCAAGCATGTTATTTGTAACAAACACAAAATAAGACGCCACGTAAGAATTATTTGTTATTTGCTTCGTTGCAATTGTAAATGCAATTTTACTTACGTATATTTAATCAAATAATTGTACTTACATTTTTTCTGTTCACTTCTTTTGTTTACATTACATTCTACACATTTTTAAAACAAAATTAAAAATTTACACATTTATTAATAATATTTGTACTTTATTTTATCATATCAACAAATTGAATTGCAAACAAATTCGAATCTTCGAAAATGACCAAAATTATATGCGAGCAATATGGCATGTCCAGCATTGCATATTGTTTTGCTGCTTGTTTCTTTTTGCTGAGATATCAAATACGGTTTTGTAAAATGCAAAATAATTCCTAAACACAACAGAAATGTTGAATTATCTAAATGCACATTACAGTGGTTCCAGATAAATATCTTAACATGATTGGCACTAGTGCCTCCTACAGTAGTGCCTTAAAAGAAGAGGATTATGACCTCATAGATGAGGCTGAAGGGATGCAGCTCATTTAATATAAAAAAATAAATTTATAACTTTAAAATTAATAAAAATAAAATTAATAAGGCAAAAAATTTTGTCCTGTTTTCTGTCCTTTTTTAAATATTTTTTGTCCCTTTTTTCCCGCTTTTTTGAGGTCGGTCTGTCCTGTTTTTGTGATAGGTTGATGGCATCACTGATGTACATACAAATATCTTAATAAAGAGAGCGTATTTACGTAAATGTGCAAACAAATAGACAACGAGATTTTTGTAGGGTGAAAAGAGAGAGAGACAGAGAGAGAGAGAGAGAGAAAGAAAGATAGACAGCGATAGACAGATAAACAGAGAGAAAGAGAGAGAGAAGAGATAACAGTGTTTCGATGTTGCTAGGATAAAAGTGTTACAAGTCAAAATTAGGGGTGTATGAACAAATAAAAGTTCTATTCCACGTACAAATTTTTTGCACAAAAAAAGGAGAAAGAAGCATTTTTGTGCGTGGAAGGCGCTGTTTGGGACAAAATTTTGTAACGTGGATGGCGAAATCATCCCATTATGATGATATCATCGTTAGCCGTTGGCAAAGAAACAAAATGTAAACGATTTATTATATTAAAAATGAATATGGGGATTTAGTAATTATTTTCTTTATTAATATAATCAAAATAATAATAATTTAATCAAATTCTATTATTTGTATTGAAGTATAATATTAATAATTTAATTGAAATTAACAGTAAATATAGCAGTATTTTGTTAATAAAATATTGAAGATTAATAATTAATTAAAAAAATAATAATAATGAATTTGTTTCAGTATTTTTTAATTATTTAAATAGATTAAAATTAATTTTTAAATTATAAACACATACTTTACTGCAAGCAATATTGCCGCCGGCAAAGACCATAAATACATATGGTTAATAGTCTATGCCGCCCCACATTCGCTGTCCGAACTCATTCTCGTTCAAAGACAACTAAAAATCGAAAACAAATGTGCACAAAACTTTGTAGCTCGAATAGGCAACACCACAAAAAGTTTTGCGCAAAAATTTGTACGTGGAATAGTACCTTAAAAGCTTATTGAGTAGTACGAGCAAAACTGAAATATTGCATATGGATTTATTTATAAGTATAAATAATAATTGTTAAGTATAGTAGAGCTAAAGTTACTTTTATAAAATTAGTTTGATTGCATTTAAGGATGTTATCTTAACTTGAATAGAATAGAGTGGAGTGATTCTAATGTACATATGGTACATTGTAGGGAAGGAAACTTTAGTTATAATCTAATAATATCATATACACGTATCTCTAAGTAGGTGTAGTTTGTAAGTTACTTATTATGTACAATATAATATTCTATATAGGTAGGAGACGATTTTCTGTTGATCTTGATAATCGAAACCAGAAAGAAGGTTATCATTGGCTATGCCAAAGATGTAATACTCTTCACGCTTCTCCGGGTTGCATCCAACATTCCTTTCTTAGCATCACTATATTCTCTCTGTTACAGTTTGAGTATCAACAAAGAACACAGTGGCATTGTATTTTTATTGTACTTATTCTCTTTATATAATGTGAGTTTGTATGGGAGGTACCCCTGCTGGTAATCCTAGGGTCCTAAAATTTACACGGCTGACGGATATGGAACAGAAACGTATAGTGTCCAAATTTCAGTTCCATATTTCGAAAAACAAGAAACTTTTTCTTACAAGAACATTTATTTAAATGGGGGCTTGTATGGGAGTTACCAACCCTAGTGGTCCGATTCGGCAGATTCCGACAAATGAACTGCGTATGGTAAAAATAAACCTATGTGCAAAAAAATCTCTCTAGCTTAAAAACTGAGGGACTCGTTTTGATACAGACGGACATGGCTTAATCAACTCATCTCTTCGAGCTGATCACAAATATATATACTATATGTGATCTACGATGTCTCCTTCTGTGTGTTACAAACTTCATGACAAACTTATTCACTCCCGTGAAGAGTATAAAAAGTTAAATTCAAAAGCAATTTTTATATTGTATTATATTGTGGTATATAAAGAGAATAAAGATAGAGAGATACAAGGACAGATATACAGTGAGTAGTAAAGTTCTTTAGTTACATATATATACTATGTATATAGCAATTTTTGATTTATATAGTTTGTGTTGTTATTTTTTTCATTTGGAGCTGTGTTAAATGTTATACACTTCACATATCACTTAGTATAATTCAACTGTACACATATGTATTGTATAATGCATATATAGATAATACCGTATCATATATTGGAATGATCGTCATCAGAATGTACCGTTTCCTTGGCCTACTAAGTTTCTTTTTGTTTTTAGTCTGCGTTGTGAATCTTTGTACCAGTTCTTTCTTTTTAAACTTAAATCATTTGAATCAATCTCGATGTTACATAGAAGGTGTGGAAATATAAAATAATGACATTATTGCTTCTATAGAAGTACGTGACCTTTGTTTTGACTATAAGATCTGTTCTATTTTTCTGAGATATTATAGTCGTATTTTATAAGAAATTTTATACAAACTTGTTACCAAAAGAGATATGTGACGATAAATGATTATAACTTATGCTGGTTTTTTTAATGACTTATGCATTAGAAAATATTCTAGATGATATACGGACGGGTAATATGATCCGGTGTAATAACTACATTGCACAGCATTAATCTCATTATTTTATACTTCCACCCCTTGTATTTACTTCCATATTTAATAGAGTCTCTCAGTTTATCGAAAGAGATAATCTTTATATATATCTATATATATATATAAAATCGTAAGCCTTTTCGTGACTGTGCACGCTAATCTCAGAAACGGCTTAACCTATTTGACTGGTGACTTAGTGTATTGAAGCAAGCTTTGTGTAACATTTAGCGTTTACTTTATCGAAATCGACTTACTACATCAAAAGATATTGATGTTTTTGTTCTGTTTCCTACTTTTTGGCTGATTTTCGAATGTTTTCCTCTTTACCTGCGGGGCAACATTAAAGATCTGATAATTAGTGAAAAAGATGACAAAATACTCGCTATTACAGACATATTTCGCATACCACGCGTACGAAGTCGGGGGCACAGCTAGTAGACAATAAAAACAACTTACTAGTATGTGAAGTGTATATTAACTTTGGTGATATTGGTTGATGGTTAGTGTTGTGTCTGTTTTATTATTTTAGATAATTTAGCATTATAAATTTTGATAAATTTAAAAAATTTTGTTTTTGTTTTTTTTTTTCAACTATTGTTTTTTATAGTCTTTGAAAGTATTATTTGATGATGAAATTTGAATATTTTTATTTGTTGCAATTTACCCAATACAGTATTGCTGTCCAGCCTTCCATTGTGATACATTGAAACACAGTCAACATGGCAAACCCAATATTATCAAAACTAGTTATGCCCGAGTTTGGTCCATCCCATTTTTCGAGACACATACTCGTTGTGTAATTACATACGTATGAACCACCCGCTTTCTCCGTGACATTATCTGTATTACAAGGCGTTTCCGATTCGCCCTCCTTAACTGGCTTATCTATTGAAAAATCAAAAGACAAAAGTTATCGAAATTTGTTTGGTTTTAGGAAAATATGCATAGTAGTATATAGAGAATTATATGTATGGTATATAGAATAGAATAAAGCAAAAATTGCATAAATCATATTGTTGTAGTATTATACTAAGTAGTACATGATATACTCTTAGTTTATAGTACATACACGTATGTACACACATACATATATGTTTGTTTATACAATTAATGTTTTAGTTGTTATTGTTCAAATAATGTAAGTTAAAATGTAATTTACTTGGATCTTCTAAGCTATAGCAAGTCTTATGTAGTGCGCCCGAATAGAACTCGAGTCCGATGATTGCAAATATAACGATTGCAAACAAGACCAAGAGACCGATCTGAAGTAACGGTGCCATCGCCTTGATAATGGATTTTAAAACTACTTGTAAACCTGATTAACGTTGCAGAGTTCAGCAGTTGTATTGTTTCCAGTTTATAAATAGATGCGAATTATCAGATGATCGCATTAATTCAATGAGAATAAAATGTATTAGTAATTTGAATTGGAAAATCATTATAAACATACATAAGAACAAATACTTATAATACAATTTTTGGTAATTATAAAATAACCAATTATACCTACATATATAGTAGAGTGTCATAAAGTGATTCTATTTAATATATTAATTTCGATTTTGATGTACACGAACAATATAATATTATTGTAGTTCACTTTATAACACATTTAAACACATATAAACTACTTAGTAAGTACAATTTCTCACACTACAACATGGTTACAAGTTATTAACGTTCCAAATTAAATTAACTAAGTTTATATATACATATCTATAACTATAATATAAAGTACTAAAATTTGGCCTACAAATGAAGAAAATCTACAAATAATAATTATAATTTTTTACTGTACTGTATAATTTTATGTCTTACATTAACATTAAACATTAATAATAATTAACAATTAACATTTTTTATTGTAACTACTCACTAGGAATTCCAGAGACTAATTTTAAAGGCCGTAGTACGCGTATAGCCCTTAGAGTTCTTAGATCTACTTCGGGCCCTTTTTGTGGGAACATTGTGATGAATCTATTTTTTTTTTTTATTTGATTTTTTTAATAATTTTTAATAATTGAAATGTATGAAGGTTTTTGTCTCATTAGCGATATAAGATTTTTATTTTATTCAAAACAATAAACGAATAAACATATACATTTAAAAATAAATATAAAAATACAAAAAATGGAAAAGAATCTTAACTGAAATATATATGATGTTACTTTGAATAACATATTGTGTAAGAAATACGTTGCCATAAATACAAATTCATTTAAACAGACACACAGAGAGATAGGGAGAGGAAAAGACACTCAAATAGATAGATAGAGACACATGTAGAATGATTGATAGATAAAGCAGTATTAATATATAGATACCCGTATAGTGATAGCTATAGTGGCTGATTGATTAGGTGAGATGCAAAATTAGCACACTTATTGTAAGTAGTTGAACATAGAATAAAACAAAAACAAAAAAAAAAAAGCAGAAAAACCATAAAAAATAAATAAAAGCGTATACATTTATGTAAGATTTATGATGTACATTTACATATGTATGCATGTTTTTATAAATGTAAAAATTTAAATTACATTATTTGATATGATTTTGTTCTACCACACTTCACATAAGCTTACAAATAATATTATCTCATTTCATCTCATATTATCCATCTAGCCCATAAAGATCAAGATCAGCATTGCACCCATTTTAGAAATAATTAGTCACGAGTATCTTTCGATCTCAAAGTTTTGCCCATTTATTTAAAGTTGGAAAATCGACAGTTGCATTAAAACTATGAGCCTTCACCGAATGATTTATATTTACCATACATAGTATACTACATACGAGTGATGCCATTTTAGCTATTTTCCGGACAGATCTGTACTTTTTTTAACTAACCTATACGGAAAACAATGTCAAACATCCCCTATCCGGAAGTCTATACTTTTTAGTTATAATATATTATTTAATTATTTTTTTATGCCTCCTACAGTAGTGTCACAAATGGAGAGGATTATGACCTGATAGATGAAATAATAAAACTCATCGAATTTTTAGCGTTCCGTTCCTATAGGGTGCTAACGGGACCCTATTACTATGCTTCCACCGTCCGTCCGACTCCGCTGTATCTCATGAACCGTAATAGATAGACAGTTGCAAACCAAAATAAAATTAAAGGGGTCCCCATATAAGAAACGTGTGTTCCAATATGCATTGCGCACAGTTTTAGAAGCTTTGTTATTTATTTTGTTTCATATTTTGGTATTGTTTTTTTTTTTTTAGTATACTTTATACAGCCTGTATGATTTACACCTTTGCTTTTGATCAAAGTTAATACGCAGTATGAATACTGATTCTATCCTAAACATAAGTCAAATAAATAATTTAATATTTGGAGCATTGAGTATTTATCAATTTCATAATTAATTTTTGCGTCAAAAAATCTTGTACGATGGTACGCAACCCTCCGTGGACGAGTCCGACTCACACTTGGCTGATTTTTTTTTTAATATCTTTTGTCCCTTTTTTGTCCTGTTTTTGTGATAGGCAGCTGGAATCCCTGCTACATACCATAAGTATGTACGTGTTTGTACGTACATATATAGCGCCCATGCTAAACAGCATCAGTGAATGGAATGGAACAGAAATTCACAAATAGTTTTATTGGAAGTAATTAAGCAACAATTTTTCAGTTCCAGACAAATAAAGCAGGAGTACATACATACATATATATCTCATATTGCTATTTATCGGACAAATGCGTCCCGGGGGTGAATTAGTGTATAGTCGTTAGGCCTGCCTGATAGTTGACAATTTGTGCGTACTCCATCCGTTCATGACACAAATAAAGATATGATTTAAAATGAAATTAAGGGTGATCGTATAATATATGTATATAAGTATGTAGCTTATGTGAAGTGTCTCTCTAAGTTTTGGTATCACCAAAGTTAGAGTAGTATTTTTTTAAATCTTTTCTTATGAGATTGATGGATATCACAGACATTTTCATTATTATTTTTTATTTCTTCTCATTTATTCCGCACACATAAAGGGCAACTCTAAGCAGAAACGAACCAAAATTTTGTTGCCATATTGTTCAAAATGTGAAACACAAATACTGTCTTTTTTTTTTGTTCGTTTATTGGAAAAAAAAAAGAAGTTTATAGCAGACAACAAAGTAGAACTATAAATATTAAACATACGATTAGTAAACATAGGGAAAAAAGGATAATGGACCTATGTTTAATGGACAGCAATCTCCAGCGGAAATCCTCATGGCGAGTCAGCGAGATGTATACGCACAGTGACCACCATGCTATTATACTTGATCTCCACACACGTAGACATACTGAAACTCGCAGAACTACTGTCATTGGTGGTTGGAAACAGCATACGTTTGATCAGGAGACCTTTTCATATATCTGAAATGATTCCACCCTACCGGTTGTGCCTGCGAATAATTTCGCAGAGAATGTAGCACAGGCACTTGCTCTGTCATGCGATGCATCTATGGTCCGTAAATTTGGGACAAATGCAAGGAAGCCCGTTTACTGGTGGAATCAGAATATTGCAGACCTCCGTTCCCAGTGTCGCCATGCACGCCGGGTATACCAACGTTGCAGGGATGATGAAGTTAGAAGCCAGTTGCAGGAGCAGTTTAGATTGAAGCGATGTCAGCATAAACATGCTATACGCGACAGCAAAAAAGCTTGTTTCGCTGAGCTGTGTCAATCTGTAGAAGCCGATCCATGGGGAATTGGGTACAAGGTTGTCACCGCAAAGCTGAAAGGTGGCAATTCAAAACAGCCAACTTGCCCTAAATTGCTACGAAGGATCGTAACAACACTGTTCCCGCACTATGAGAGGAGTAACATGGACTCTTATATTGACTCAAACCACATAGAAGAAGTCAGGGGTGTTGCAACGGCTGAGGTGGTTGAATTGGCAAAGACACTTAAGGCATCGAAGGCACCAGGGCCAGATAAGATACCTAATAAAGATGGCAGAGTTCTGACAAAGGCAGGTGGACTCATCGGCTCATTAATAATGTCGAAGAATGGGTCGGAAGGAAGTTCGGTGATGTCAATCATTACCTGGCGCAGTTCTTGAGCGGTCACGGATGTTTCAAGGAGTACCTAAATAAGCGGGGATATGATGATGGTCCCTACTGCCCGGATTGTAGAGGCGTAAACGAAAATGCAGAACATGTGTTTCAGCATTATCCGAGATTTGTTGTTGCCAGGTCAATGGTCGCAGCAGCGTTTGGAGAGGAACCGACTGTGGTGAATTGCGTTCGCCACATGTACCAATCGCAGCGGAACTGGGATGCGGTAAGTCAGGCGGCAGCGCAAATCATGACAGAGCTGCGCCGAATTGAACGGTTGAGACGAGTTCAGACGAACGTTGAAGTAACAGGTCCTTAGTTTGATATCGACAAGAAGTTATAACGAAAATATCTGTCTGATTTACATGGGGTAGAAGCAGACTTTTAGCAGAAATGCTCCCTCTTTCCTCCTTGACGTAATACTTAGCGGTAGTGCCAGGGGGACTGTCAGACTTGGGGCGATGGGGTTTAGTGGGTGAGTCAAGTCCCACACTTCGAATTGCAGATTCGTTTGGCTGTCAATGCTTCCCCATAGAGAAAAAAAAAAAAAAAACAATGTATGTTACATTGTTACAGTGCAAACCGTTTCGGGAGTCTTATAAACGTAGTATTATACTCGTTCGTATTAACTTTAATAAGTAGAAGGACTCGTTGTGCTCATCTTCTATATTTTAAGTATTGTGTTGTAATTTGTGGCTATGGAATTCTACTCATACCTCATGATTTGTGCTTATGCTTATTTATTTATATTATTTTTTTCTTGTCAGATTACACAATTGTTCATCGTTTTTCATTATGAGTTTTGTAAACATATGGTACCTATATATTGTAGAATAAGTACATTCTGCTACCATATCATAATAAGTAAACATCTCATATAACTTGAAATTGATGATTGGAATGAAGATATCGATATCTACTGATGACGAGGGCTAAGACATCTCATATTCAGATGTGAAAAGCTTAGTTTAACAATTGAGTTTTCCAAGATTAATGTCCTGTTAAATATAATATATGGTAGAAATGTTGAATGCGCAAGACTCATTTACAAATTAGTTAGAAATGTTTTTGCTAAGTACGATATATACCATCATATATTCGTATGTGTCTTACTAAGTATGATACTATGTCTTGAAGCCCTTAAAACAAATCCAAATTTAGAAATTTATAGTTTATATGTCATCATATCGATAGCTGATCCCGACGATTATGAGGTGCTGTCGATTAGCTGTTTCTTTCTTAGGCGGAAAAAGATGTGAAATTTACCGAGATTTGTACAATAGACTCGAAATGTAAAATTGATTCCCATACATACGTATGCATGTAATTAAACTCATCTCACGATCTCATCGAAATGTATAAAAGTCAACTACTATTATTCAACATTGGATAATATTTATTATGTTCAATTCAATATATCCTAAATATTCATTACCACAAGTTTATTATCAAAAAGTAGATAGAACTAATATCTGTTCGCTAACTTTTGCCTGTAAGTAGTGTTCAAGTACAATAATAAATGTGTTTCCCACAAAGAACAATAAGACATATCATTTTGAAATATCGAAGTAATCGTATCCAAAAAAAAGGCGCTGGTTTTATGTTTAAAGTCTAAGGTTTCGTTGTCGGTGGGGTTGTTGTGATATTTACCGTCGTTGTTTTCACTTGGCATCTTTTTCTTTATTTCCTTTTTATTATTTCATATATCTTATTACTATTGGTTGTTTTTTTTCTCTAAGATTCTTAAGGAAAAATTACGAAAATTATTAAGATAAAAAAAAAAAACAAACATACAAATGTGTATAAAATACTTAAAGTAATTTCACTAAAAATACCAAACACATTGCGTTGCGTCATTGTGAAATCATGCAAATGTATGTATGTACGAGTATCCTGTGGATTAATATTGTATATAAGTATGTAGATACTAGATAAAAAGTGTTGTAAAAATATATAGAAATAGAGATACAAATGTATCTACAACAGTATGTGTTGTAGTATACTACAACAGAACAGTACAAAGGAAAATTGGTAAAAAAAAATAAATTAATGATGAAGAGAGAAAAAAAAACAAAACTAAAGAACTAAAAAAGTAGAAACAAAAAGGAAAATTCCAGTCAGTCTCCTTTTGTTGGCGCCTGACGATGACGACGGCGATACATAAAAGAAAATATACACACAGAAACAACTATAAATATTCAAATTTTAAGATGAAAAGTAGTCAGGTTAAAGATTTTTGCTAAATAAATGTTAATGTTGTCACTATGCTAGGATGTCTGTAACATCGCAACGAAGATCCCTTACAAATACATACATATGTACATACTAACTATGTTTAACTAAAGTGTTACAACTCAAAAAGGGGCATTTCGAGAAAATCGCATTAAAAGTCTTCAATTTACATACAAATTGGCTAATTAAAGAAGAAATATTCTCTTCTCACGCGGAGAGTATGTAAGTTATTAACATGAAACTTTTATACAATATAAAACATGATATAACGAGTTATTCTGGATCATTAACTCAAAATCCGTGAGTTGTAACACTTTAGTTAAATATGTGTGAGATGTATGAAGATAGTAAGTCAATTCTTTTTTATTTTTATTCAAATTATGCTATTGTACGTTTCAATCACTAAATATCTGAAAAATTTAGTATCCATAAACATTCTGTGCTACCACAATACAAAAGCATGTTTCAGCATGAATTTGACTGTGATGTCCTTAATATTATATAGAAAATTAATATCCCAGTTCTACTAGTATAGGATTTTACAGTTAGATACATAAGTTCTTCCATGGAACCAAAGTTAACTGCTATCTTTATTTTCTTTTGTGAATACACTTCACATTTTGCCGACAATTGGCTGGATCTTCTCTTATTTCACTCGATGGAAGATATGGTATGTGGTCTTCTTAAAACCAAAGGTGTAGGTATATGAACATTTAATGATCTATAAATGATATGATATTCCCATATACGGTTCACGAGAGTAAAACAAGAAAACCGATTTATTTCAATCAATTGGAATCATACCCAAAGGTAGAATTTGACCTTATAACTTAAGCATAATTTTTGTATATTATTATTTTCCATTCTAATGGAAAAATTGTAAAATTTCGGATTGCTATAACTCGAATGAGTTTAGTTTTGGTACCATATATGGTAAGTATTGCAGTCAATCAATGTTTAGTTGAAGTTAATGCAAAATAATATTTGATCCAAAGATAGTACATAGAAACCTTCACACACATCCTACTAATCACAATAACAATTTTTTTTTTTACAATCTTATGCTTATACTTTTCACGAACTGGATAGTACCATACTGTATTGTAAAGTAATATACAATAAGTTTCTTATCTGGGTGATGAAAAAGTACATATAGACTCCATAGACAGCTTAGTGAATCACAAAAGGATAAAAATATTTGTTTTACCTTAAAAATAAGAAATTGTTCGCTCTCTGCGAAAAGAATGAAACCTTTTTTTCTTTTCTAGTTTTTCTAGTAACTAAAGCTTGTTGTGTGCTATTCTTATTTGTATTATACTAAGTAACTACCATATATCAAGGATGATAATTATATGGAAATAATAAGTTCAAATTTATGCCGAGACGAAAATCTATAATTTAAGCTCAGTATTGTTGTTAAATATTATTTAAATTGTATTATCTATTGTATTATCGATAAACGATAGTATTTATAAGTAAGTCTACCGAAACTGAATTCTAGCCACGTTGATCTATTTTTAAAGTGTTAAATTGTTAGGACACATTAAATGTTTAGTAAGATGATTTTCATTTATAATAGATATATAAGTTTCTGTTCTAGCTTCTGTGTTCTTTGCTCTCTTGAGATCATGAATCTTACTTGGAATTCTTGAAACGAGCTTCAGCGGCCTCAGAACACGAAACGAACGTAACATGCGCAGATCAACATCGATATTGGCCTCGGCGAATATCGTCATGGCTCTGCCGGGTGGCATTGGTCAAATTTCATTGGAAGATTTGGATTGATTTTTTTTTTTTTTTTGTTAATTTTTTTTTAGGCCAAACATTTATTTTTTAAAAGATTTGTTGTTTTTTTTATATCACAATAGATAAAAATTATTAATAGATAAAAATAATTAAAGAACATTTTAAATTAGGAAATCATTTAACGGTAAAATTAAAATTAAAATAAAAAATTTACGTTTAACGTGAAAAAGAAGATGGAAAATTTCTCAAAATTGAAAACAACAAAGTAAATTAAAATTTATAACTTATATGAGTGAGGAGATACAATTAAAAGGGAGGACCAAGATATCAACACCATTTCATTATACCCTTATTTTCTCAAAGTACTATCACACCAAAGCTCGATAATTGAACTTATAAAAAGATATTTTAAAATAATTTTGGAAGCAATCAAGAAGATGGCGTGCATACTATTAATACTTAAACTTCAATGAAATATTCTTAATAGTATAAAGTTCCTTTTATTGTAGGTACTATTTGGTTCAGCTGCATTTTAAAACAACTGATAATATTGCACGTATTTATATTTCTTGTTCACATTGCGGCCTACACAGAATTCACGACATTTAACGTCCTTAATCTCGACGTCGCCATTGAACCCTCGTGAATCCGCGGTTTTTAATTAAAAACAAACAAATCTACGTGGCTGTACTAAGGTTCTGTAAAAGTTCATTATTAAAAAAACATACATATGGTAGATATAGGTTTGCCTAATTGTATCTCTCCTCTTGAAACAGAAAAGTAACAAAGGAGATAAAAAAAAAAATGAGCATAGAGATTAGATATCGAAAATTTAATTGAAATTAATGAAAAAATTTAAAACTTTTTTTGGTTTAATGGTGAAACAGAAAAGGTTAAATGTCAGAAGTTGTTAGATACATTTATAGCTATAGTCCTTAAAAGGACAATTAGAAACCGAAACGAAACTTTAATGTTTTCAAAGAAAATTTACAAATGAAAGGCGAAATGATTTTTCCTGGTGTTGTGTATAAGTTTTTTTTTTTTTCACACTGAAACTTTAATCATAAAATAAGTGAAAAAAAAATACAATTAAAGAAAGAAAATAAAAAAGGAAAAGAAATGAAAATCGGAAACATTTTATTTACCCCGTTACTACAACGAAAAAATCCATGATGTTCCAAATATTCCTGAGGTAGGAGTGTTTATGCAGAACAAGCCCTAGGGCAAGGATCTTGAGCGATGCTTCTACACAGAAAATGCATAAAAAATAGGCCTCCGTTTTTTCCTATATCATTTGATTATATGAATTCATAAATGATCAGATCGTCATCATCATTATTATCAAACAAAAAATTCTTATCATTAAAGGACAGATGGATTAGATTGGATTGGATTGGATTTGCATGGATCGACGAACGAAGGAATGTACGAACAAAAGATCAAATGAATGACTGATTCAAATGTGTATTAAAGGTAAAGGGAAGGTAGAAATCATATAAATAACAAAACTTACCAATTTCTGAGCCAATACTGTTTTGTCACCCTCTGGTAAATGTTCCTCTAGCGCCAACACAACACAGTTGGCAATGATTGTCAATAATACGGCGTACTCGAAAGGCGGCCACTCAATTATGAAACGTGTGTATTTTCTAATTGGATTATCCTCGGTTAGGATAAATAATGATGTGGGACCACCACCAGGTGGTGTTTCTTCTTTCTTTGGGCCACCCATTCTATCAGCTAAGCGATGGGCTCCCCTTCGACCCTAGTGCCCCCCGCTTGTGTAGCCCTCTTGATACCCTGCTAGCGCCGCTTCCTAAGCCGCTGCCAACCTACGAACAGATCACAAATATTACAAAATTAAATTTCCAAAAATTTCTTTGAAAACACGACTAATGAGTAGAATCAGTGTCATAGTGACAGACAGAGACAGTATGGAGATAGTGAAGCACGAATATGTGGATTAAGAGGTAGCAACATTTTACTCGTATCCAAGACGACTGCTTCTAACCAAAAAAAAAAAAAAAAATATGTTTTTATGTATCAACTGAATTTGTCAAACCTCCCTTTGAAAAATGAAATTGTACCTACTAGTATATACATATGTAATGAATAAAGATGACGAAAATTTCAAGGAGTAACATTTATTAATAAAATAACAACAGAAATTCATTATTATACAATATGATTAATGTATTAAAAAATTGACTAACTGACGACTGGCGACTAACTAAAATCTTATCATAATGAAAATGCGAGGTGTGACTGCAAATTTATGAGTTTAATGCTTAATGTCTAACGTGAAAGCTTCTTTTTTAATTCCCATCCAGTGACTGTTAATATTTGTATGTACGTACATACACTTGTACACTTCATTGTAACCTGACCGTGGCCCTTGTTTGAATTGGATATTTATTTCCATTCCAATATGTGAAGTAAATTAAATTGTTCTGGTATTTCAAAGGAAACCTAGAAAACTTATAATTCATGCAAATAAGTATGGTATACTATAGCAGCAAATAGTTATCACTTGCGGCTTAATAATTTTCAAGATAGTCCGGAAATGACATGATAAAAAGATAAAGATAAAAATATTTGTAAGACTTCAACAAATTTTATATGGTACTAAGTACAATGCATTATTTTACGGTCACACCTTGCATTGTATTATCTGTCTAAACATGTTTAGCGAAGTATCATCTAAGCCCCGGATTCAGAAGCGGCACGAGTAATTGAACTTAAAACTTTGAGTACTGCTTCGAACAAAAGAAAACATTAGGTAGGATGCCTAAATTCGGAATTACTATTAAATATTAGGCACATTATTATTATATTATTCTTCGGCTTGTTTTATTTTTTTTTTTTTTTTCTTTCCATACACTGGATCAATTTTACACAATTGCACTTTGTATAAAAAATAATTGTAATAAATGTCTACTACATATTTAGATTTATACAGTTTGCCTTTTCTATGCGAATTAGAGGATATGAGAGAAGGATATGTATGTTTAGTCAAAGCATGCTGTAATGATACGAAAACTCACCGTCAATAAATCCAATTTCTGATACTTAAAGGATGACCGCTCGGCCATAATTGTGTTACACCAGATGCACGGCAACACACATTTGTCCGAAGTGACACGACGTCATCTGAATGGCACAATATATTTAAAAAATTGTAACTTCTTCTCGTTAACAACGATGTCGATGTCGATGTCGCATTCAGTCAAGTCAATGAGGAACGACAAGAAACCAAACAACCTGACCTCACGCTATAGTAGGTATAATAAAGACAAGACGAAGAAACGATTGTGAAGACGACGACGAAAACAACGACAAAGAATATTTAGACCAAAAAGGACAACCAAAAATTTATGTTTGAAGATACACCGCTGTTGCTTCTGATACTGAGGATGATGATGATATCAAAAATTAAGGACAAACAATAGTATGTAATATCTATTGGATTTTTTTTGATTGCTGTTATTTTTGTTGTTGGATGTTCTCTGACGTCGTTTATTGTCAGCTACTTGTTTTGTGATTGTAATAGCGGCGACGACAGCGACAACTGCGTCAACGAAGAGAAAAATCCACTCTTTTCTTTTGCTCCTTTGTTCTTATTGTTGTTGTGGTGTTCTTCTTGATGTTGCGAATGTTCTTTTTTCCAATTTTTCTTTTCTTTTTTGCTTTTGACGATTACTGTTATTATTATTAGTAGTATTATTATTGTTATTATTGTATTATAGTTGTTGTTGTTGATTATTGAATTTAAAAAATTTTGTTGAATTTTTTCTGTTTGTTGTTGTTCTACTGCATGCTGTTGTTGTCTATTGCTGTTGTTGTTGTTGTTGTTGTTGTTTGTTTGTTTTGTAGTAAATTAAATGCTTTTGTTTTCTTATTTTATTTTATTTTCTTTTATTTTAGTTTTTATTTTAGTATTTTCTTCTGAGGTCTTTACTTTCTCGCTTTGCTTTTCTTTGTTTATTTACTATTTTTTGTTGCTGTTGTTGCGTTTTCTATTATTTCAAGGGGCTTGTTGTTTATATTGTTGTTGCTGCTGTTATTATTATTATTATTATTATTGTTGCTGCTGCTGTTTTCTAATTTAATTTCCCCGATGGTTTTCTTTTCTTATATTTTATTGCAATATTATCTATGTATTTGTTGTTGTTGCTTCTGTAAAAAAATAATTTATTTTCCTTCTCTGTTTAGTTAAATTTTAATTTTAATTAATTTTAATTTTTATTCTTGCTTTTCTTCTTTTGTTTTTCTTTAAATGCAAATCACAAGAAACACAGAACAAATTAGTAATTCACAAATTTTACACATTTTATTAATTTTATAACTTATTTTCCATTTTTATTATTTTTTTTAATATTGTACATATTTTAATCACTCATTAACCCATTCCATTAATTTTCCATTTTTTATTTATTATTCTGCATTTTTTTGCTTGCTATCTTTTTATGATTTTTTATTTATTAATATTATTTTAAATTTTATTTTATTTAAAAAATTTTATTTATTTAAATATTTGAGTATCGAAAAGTCACCTATCGATATTACCGATCAGTGAGTGAGTGAATGTTGTTATCGCTGACAAGAATCGAAAGGACATTGAAAGAAAAGAGTATTCATTATTCATTTTATTTTTTTTTCATTTTTTTTTTAAGAAATACATGTTCTACTTTCTATTTACTCGTATTCACTTCCCTCAACAAAAACAGTTAAACTCTCCTCTTAACCTAGTAAACAACATTAACAAAAAAATCCACTCATCCAGTCATTCATCAATATTTTCATTCATCCATCTACACAACAAGGAACGAACGAAGTTACTTACTCACTTACTCATTCGTTCGTTGATTTATTCGATTGTTCATTTACAATAATTTCAATTTCAGTAGATAAGTTTACAAACTTATACACTTCCACTGCATAGAAGAGCGAGCGTGCGTGCGCGTGTGTGTGTGTGTGTGAGTGTGTGTGTGTGTGTGTGTGTATGTCAATGAAAGGAAGAGAAATTCCAGTAACTGATTTCTTTCATATCAATTCGTCAGCGACGTCAACAGCGACTTTTGCGTCAATCGTTTGTGTCTCTCTATATAGTACACATGTATGTGTGTACGTGCATGTGTATGCACATTTCTCTTTCTCTTTTTGACTCTCTTTTCTTTGTCATTATTTCTAGGGCTTTTGTGAGTCACTTGCATATGCGTGAGCGAGCTGAATAACTGAACAACTAAGTGACTGACTGGTTAAGCGACTGAGTGAGTAAGAATTGTTAGTAGCACGTGCGCAAACTTTTGTTCAAATTATTTTTATACACTTCACATGTACAGACATACACAAGTACAATGTACCATACATTGGCATTACTGTGTGGCTGTGACGCATTTAAGAATACTTAATTCTTATACAGTAAAATTAAGCATTCCTCCATAGGTAGAACCACCAACTGGTCAGAATATATACACTAGACATGTGAATGATTGCAATTAGTTATCGCACTTCTGTTTGTATCATAAATACGTTGTGATACTTAATGTAATCATTAATCATTTTTACTAGCACAAAGCGTACGAAAGAAAACGAGAACAATTTCTTTAGATATCTATTCTAAACGGTTACTCCTTTTAATCATATTTTTTTTTATCATTATGAAAAGTATTTTGTTCACACAATATGTACTTAGAGTAAAAACGTTGTTGTTGTCTACTGTCTACTTGGCCAGGGAGTTGAGATGAGTGCTCTCATAGCACAAAAATTTTTCGTAAGAAAACAACAACAACGTACATCTTCATCCTAGCCCCTCTCTCTCTCATACACTATATGTCTCTTTGTTAATGCGTGGTAGGTTTGCTTGCTGTGGTTCTTTTGCTTTGATTTTTTGACGATTGTGATCAAATTTTAAGGGCTTAGTCTAGAGAGTGTTTTAAGTAAAGTTTGGTGCGAATCGGACTTGCTATTGTCGGTAAATTGGTGGATAATAGTTTGCATACAAATCTTAGAGGCATATTTTAAAATCAATCAAGTCACCTTTGTCAAATATATCAGGTGGTAATTATGTCAATATTAATAATTGATTCGTCTGATTTTTCAAAAGTATTTCAATTAATGAGCAACGTACTACAATTAAAAAAGAAACACGACGCAGTTACATCACGTCGGTACCGTAGCAAAGCACGCCAGGAACGCTAGTACATGTAAAAAATCGTAAGCGTTTTTCTGGCTGTGCATGCTAATCTCAGAAACAGCTTAACCTATTTGAACGATTTGACTGTTGTATTGTAGCAGGCTTCGTGTAACATTTAGCGTTTATTTTATCGAAGTCTACTAAATCAAAATATATTAGCCCAGTCATATAAGGATTTTTCTGCGGAATGAAACCAAATAAGCTGAAAATTGCATTCTATACATGACCTCAAAAATCTAGGTCTGTGTGGTGTGTGCCAGTCAAGATATTCAAGGTCAAAGGTCACCAAAATCAGTTTTTTGCAAATATCTTGTTTCTTATGCGATTAATGACAATCAATGTTAAAACAAAAGTTGTAGAGCATAAAATTCTCTATTTTATTGTACAGTTAACCGTTATGGAGATACAGCGCGAACAGTGGGAAGCGTTAAGCCAATACGTACATATATAATAACGCTAGGTCAACAGTGGAAGTTAATACATAGTACGGTTGAGACAGTTAATTAATTATTAAAAGTATCATAATTATTAGGAAACTTTAGTTATATAATAGTTAATAAATGATATTTATGAATATTATTCATATATGTATAAGACATCTATTTAAAAATATTTAGTTAATTTATTACCTATTTATTTCTTATTTATCATAAAATATTAAAATGAAATAGTTAAAATATATTTTAATAATGTTATTTACATTCTACAAGTTTAAATATACTTAAAGTGCAGTTTAATATTCCTCTTCTTCGTCATCCTCTTCCTCCTCTGGTCGCTGAACATGAATTTCGAATTCATTATCCATCATCTTCGTTGTCTGTTATATTCGAGTCTAAAGCGTCAAGGATTTCAGGTATATACTCACTTTCTTTATCAAAATCATGTGAATATGATGAAGCATTGAGACAAGCTTGTCCATTACAGTGACCACAATATGAGGAGCATTGCAACCCTGCTTTTCTACATCCGCAACTGGAACCACAGCCCTTTTTGCAATTGCAAAATAACGTATTGAGCAGTTCTTTTTGTGCTGGTGGTAATAATGTTGTTGTTGGTTCCAAGGTTTCATTTTGCAATACCCACCCCCATTCTTGGGGTTGTAAATCATTTCCTAACCAAGTTTGGATCTGGTAGTAGACACGATTAATATGTCGTCGAGCTGCTGCACTTGTAGGTGGAAGAGATAATAACTGCACCGGTTTGTTCAGTCTTGTTGACTTGATAAATTGCGTATATCGAAAATTGTCAATATAGAGTTGTGATTTCGGAGCATAATACATTGCTAAAAAGACACGAACTCCATTTTCAAACAATGAGTCAGGAGGGCAATTTTCTTGCTGAAACAAATGAGCTATATGATCCAAATCTGAAAACATTTTAAGAATTGCCAGTTTTCCTTTTTTAAAAAGTGCCGATGTTGTGTCACATCCACTGAAGGCGTGCAAAAAAAAAAAAATTTGCTTTTTGCAATGGGGATACTTGTCGAAACTTTTAGATGAATACATTCACGTTTCCACATTGCCCTTGCCAATTTTTTTAAAGTATATTTCTTGCCGGTGTGTTTGAGTACGTCCTATTAAAATAACTAACAGATCAATATCTTCTCCTACGATGACAGCAGTCTTTTGATGATCCGATTCTGCAATGGCTGTTTCGACGATAAGAACATCAGCATCATTTCTGGCATGTTTTGTAGGTATGTATATTGACAGTTTCTAATTTTTCAATAAGCTTTTCAATAAAGTTTTTTTTGTTAAATCTTTTCTTGGCTGATTGGTACAATCATTGTTTCATCAAAACAATGTTCGTAAGATGTTGAAATAGCTGCAGTTCTTCTTAGTTGTTCCATTGCTTTAATATTTTTACAGTCCTCTGAGTAACCGTCGAATACTACAACAATATTTGAGCCATAATGTTTTTGCAAATATTTGACGCATTTGTTGAAAATAATGAAGAATGCTCCATACGACGCGATGTAAAAGAAATCCATCATCGATAATATATGTCACATTATCTTCTAGTTCGATGTCAACAGGTGCACTATTGCTATATAATTTTGATTTCATGGTTTTTCTAATGCTTTCATTGTCAAATACAGATGTAAGATATGGGCTCAGTTCATATTGTAGATATTGTTTTAGATTACTTTCAAACTTCTTGTTTACAGTTATTCTTTGGAAAAGTAGCAACGGATCAATAGGAACTTTTCAGTTGTGTATCGTGATAGATTTTTGGTAAAACTTTATCGACACGTTTTAATTTTATTTCAATATTTCCAATATCACGGGGTCTTTGACAATTAATTTGATCATTTCCCACAATTCCAGAAGCTATGGATATTAATTTTTTCGTATTTGGAAAAGGGTTATGAAGATGAAAATGTATGTATTAGAAAACAAACAGATGAGGATGACGATGGTGAAGAAGAGAAATATTAAGCTCATTATTCAATACAAATTAACTACACATTACTAAATTTAGTAAATGCAGGTAGCTCTTTTTTTATCATCTCACCTATTTGACTTGTCGCTTAATTAACTTTGGGGATCTTTTGCTAATAATATAAGGAATATCTAGTATTTTTTTCATAATTCTTTATTCAGCCGTTTGCCTCCTGCATACCAACATGTGTAAAAGTAACGACTATTTAATGATTTCGCAAAGCCCAAATTTGGAGAGATTTTTATGCCCTACAACTTTTGTTATAACATTAATTGTCATTAAAAGCATAAGAAACAAGATATTTGCAAAAAACTGATTTTGGTGACCTTTGACCTTGAATATCTTGAATGGCGCACACCACACAGACCTAGACTTTTGAGTTCATATATAGAATGCCAAAACAAACATGTGTACCAATTTTCAGCTTATTTGGTTTCATTCCGCTGTTACCCATTTTTTCGCCTTATTTGACTGGGCTATATTCATATTTTTAATTCTGTTGCCGAATTTTAGCTGATTTTCGAATGTTTTCCTATTTTGCTGCGCGCCAACATTAACCATCTGATAATTAGGAAAAAAGTGAACAAAATACACGCTATTACAAACATATTTCGAATACCATGCGTACCAAGTCGTGGGCACAGCTAGTATACAATAAATCACAAATTATTAAAAAAATTTAAAAAGTATTTATGTACGGACTTCGTTATTTCGTCGTATAGCGAGGTAATTGGCAACGATTTTCTGAAGATCAAATGATGGATGTTTGAAATCACATATTGCGAACATTAAAATAAGCATATAATCACATAAACAAGAAAGAAAAAAAAAAACACAAAAGAAGGCTATCATTGGCCCTACCAAAGATGTAATACTCTTCACGCTACTCCGGGTTGCATCCAACCTTCCTTTCTTAGCATCACTATATTCTCTCTTTTACAGTTTGAGTATTAACAAAGAATACAGTTTGAGTATCAAATATAAGCATAGTTTGAGTGGCACTATATTTTTATTGTACTTTTACTCCTTATAAGTTTGTCAATTAATTTGAGTTTGTACGGGAGGTACCCCATCTGGTAATCCTAGTATCATGAAATTTACATGGTTGATGAATATGGATCAGAAACTTATAGTGTCTTAATTTCAGTTCGATAAGTCAAAAAACAAAGAGGAACCCCCCTAGTGATCCGATTTGGCTGATTCCGACAAATGTGCAGAGTATGGTAAAAAGAAACATATGTGCGGCTCTCTAGCTCAAAAACTGAGGGACTAGTTTGCATACATACAGACGGACAGACAGACGGACATGGCTAAATCAACTCGTCTCATCGAGCCGATCAAAATAAATATATACCTTATGTGGTCCGCGATATCTCCTTCTGTGACTTCATGACAAACTTATAATACTATTTACTCCCGTGAAGAGTAAAACAACAAACAGGTTTAGTCTTCCTCTAACTGACGGAGAGTAAAACATAGTGGTTGCTTTGCTCTCGGTCAGATACTGGGAAACCGGACCTGTTTTTTTAAAGAAAGAAAAGCTCATTGTGAACTAAATTTAAACACATTTTTCGTAATGTATATATTTTCTTTTGCAATGGTGTTAGAATGGAACATTAATGGTTATATGAACAACTACTATGACCTTTCACGCATATTGATCTGACATTTTGTATTCCAGACTTACAACTAAATTGCGAATACAAAATTAGCGACTATTTACATGGAAGCGGTCACTTTCCAATCACTATTAACATGTTCAACCCTATAAACAAAGATACATATACCAAAATTTAAATTAAAGCTTGTCGAATTTTGAACCGGAATATTAATCAAGAAAACATATTCGAATATAGAAAAACAAATGCTCGCTTTCGGAGGCAACTTCGTATAAGCAAAGCAGTAAGCTTACATCTACTCACATCCAATATTTCACCGTCAACTAATACTGAAAAAATTTGGACCAACATTAGAAAACTTTGTGGACTTCACAAAACCACCACAATGCACTGTCTTAAAGATGATACGTCTAACAGTATGTCGAACGATCCAAGAACAATGGCTAACCCATTTGCCAAACACTGGTCAGAACAATAATAGGGCAATACATTATCGTCAACTTTCAACAATTGTAAAAAGAGGATCCAAAACTTAAATCCATGGTCACATTCCATAATCAGTCTATCTGCAACACTTATAGAAGAATGAATTTTTTCCAGCAATCAACTCTATTAAAGGTCACACACCAGGACACGACAGAATTAATTATGAGATGATTAAGGGAAATCAAAATGCGTATAATAGTTTTTTTTTAATAACATACTCAGATCATCTATATCCCAGATCTACAAAACTAGTGCAATAGACCCAATTTTGAAACCAACAACATACAAAGCAAAAATAGATTCTTATAGACCAATCTCTTTAAACCCATGCTTCTTAAAAATTCTAGATAAAATTATTTCTAAGCGATTATGGTGGTTTGTGCATACAAACAATCTTCTCAATCCGAATCAGTTAGGCAAAGGAAAATCCATTGCAGATTGTCTACTCTATGTAGACGCCCTGATCAATAAATCCTTAAACTCAAAGAAGCACGTATTAATTATATCATTAGACTTCGCTAGAACATTTGAAAAGATTGGTTTACACATAATGGTGGACCAGCTGAAGAGCTGGGGAATTGGACCCAAGATTTTGAATTTCATCAAACATTTTATGACATCCAGAAAAATCAGAGTCCGGGTAAACAACACAATTTCAAATCCCTTTCTACTACACAGTGGTATCCCCCAAGGATCACCTATCTCAGTCATGCTATTAATCATTGCATTCAACAGCAAATGCAATCTCCATGCATAAGTTCTGTACATCCACAGCCTATGCCAATGATTTTAATACAATCGAAGGGCTTAAAAAACCTAAAATGTCACTATTAACCTTGACACGCTATTTATCGACATAAAAAAATGGTGAGACTACTTAGGGGCATCATTGGCCCTTCAAACACGCAAACACGTGCATATATGTAGGAAATTAAACTGTAGATGTGACGTCTCCGCTTATACCAAAAACATACCGAACGTCAACGGACTAAAGATATTGGGACTGACCATCAACTCAAAATACAAATGGAATCCCAACATAAATAAATCTACAAAAATCTCTGCCAAAGTCGTAAAACTTTATTAAATGCTTAGCAAGCAAAAAATTTAATTGCTCTCGTGCACACTTATACTGGTCAAAAACAGTACTATACAAAAATTGATTTCTGCCTCCAAAAATATGGTCTCGCTCCAAAAACGAGTTTAAAACCAATAGAGACTCTTCTTAATACAGCCACCGAATCTCATTGGTATATCACAAAAATTTAAAGGGAAAACTTTTTAACACAATAGTTCATTCAAATGACACTCCCCTCTACAAAAATATATATCTTAAAAAAAAATGATAAATATAAAGCGTCAGACGTATATAGATTTATTACACTTTACAAAGAATTTCAGATTCCTGTCTCACCCATAATACTGAATGTTACAACAAAACCCCCCTGGCATCTTAAACATGATGCAATAGATACAAGTCTCAGCTGTTATAACAAAACCTCCCATAATAAAGAAGTATTCATCCAAAACTTTTTGGCACAGAAAGAAGAACTAAGAGACTACACATTCATTTATACGGATGGATCTTACAAACAAAATGTACTAAATTATGTCATAACTACTGAAAATATAATCCTCAAAGTAGCTATCTTACCTGACTACTCTTCAGTATTTACATGCGAAATTATAAAATTGTCATTGAATAGAAAAGGAAAGGTTACATCTGCTCCGACTGCCATTCTGCTATCTCTAATTTGCAAAATGTTATATATTATTCAAGGAAAATCAGAAGTCTCCTGCTAAAAACACAAATTAAAAGAAAACTGCTTTGGGCATTAGAGGGAACGAATTTGCAGATCAAGCAGCTAAAGATGCTACTCCACGTATAACATCAACAAATATAAACCGAACAGACATCAACAGATTTTATAACGGCTTTTTTTCAAAAACACAATCCAATCTGTTTCAAAATAGTACATCCCATTGCACTATTGGTAATTTTACCACTTTTTGTGTCATAAATTAATAACTCAAAGATAAAGCAAGAGTTTTCAATATGGTTTTTTGCGTTAGGTTCTACAAACCATTAGGCAATGTTTTGGAAAAAAGTGGTCATGGCACTGAATCCCGCCCTTAAAAAAAGAAGGTGTGAAAAATTCCTTACAATTTTTTGCGTGAAAATATCAATAAAATAGTACAGCGTACCTTTTATGTACAACATTTCACATAGTTCAATAGCTTATGTTGCAACTTGCAAGGAAAGCTTTGTAACTTAAAGCAAATCGTTATTTTGTATGAAATGAAAGAAATCTCCATAAAATAGTGTTGCCATACCCCTTAGAGACAGCATTTGTCATATTGCAATATTTTAGCGAAGGATCCAATATTATCAAAGTACGAGTTTTGAAATCAACTTTTATTTATTTTATTACAGTATAATTAAAACTGTACCTTATTTATGTCTATGGGTATGTCCATTATACTCGCCTTACGTTAACTCTCATGCTCTTCATTTTTAAGTTCGAAGTTAATTAGATATCCGTATATCTTCGAAGCTTCGAGCAACTTTGAATGGAAGACACAGGCGTTTTTGTTTCCGAAAACGCCTAACCAGATTTATCGATGATATTACTGGGTTGGATCTGTGAAATTATTTGTTCCGTTGCATTATTAACAGTAACTTAAGTACCGCTGCCAGATCAACTTATTTTCGCTTACGAGCAGCTATGCTTGCTGCTTGAAGCAATAAACCACCTAATTTTTCACCGAGATTGACAACTTTGCAACTTGTTTCCTTTGACCGCTTGTAGTCTTTAAGATATACGGTAATGCAGGACGTCCAATCGACTTTTTTTCCATATTTAAGACTGTTCTTCCATTCCACCACGTGGTATGTCTTTTCTTAAATAGCACTAGAGATTTCGTAGACATTTCTGCCATTTCGACGGCAGAGTTGAACAAAATTGTCGGCTTTTTTCTGTCAAATAGGCATCACATAAATCATTGAAGCATTCCAAGATCGCAGCCTGTTGTTTAGTTCGACCCTTCACCTGTTTCCATGTAGCAAACAAGTCAGCATTGTTGAAAGTGAGGCAGGAAAAGTGCGCAAAAGTGCACATTGGAATAAAGTGCATTAAAATCAGAAATGATTAAATAAAAATACAAAAAAACTGGCATAGTTCTCAAGTGCATACAAAATTTTGTAGCGCTTTACAATAATGAGTTTCATTTACAAAGCTGTTTTTTAAGGATGCTTCATATCAACACACCATTGCAAAGAGAGCACTTCACAGGTCAAGTGTACAACATATAATACGAACCGCAATTGTAAGATTCCATCACAAATAGACCAATAAAATATTTTTTTTTCGTAATTTTTAATCACTCATAAAAAAGCACTTTGAACAATTAATATTCTTCTTCAAACAGCTGTTTTTGGAAGCTATTATATGTCCAGGGCTGATTTAAATCAGTATTTCTGGTATGCAGCCCTGTGCTGGAATGTATTTCCGTTACAATGACTGTGGAGTTACGTTATTTTGAACATTTTCGAAAAATGTGTTTTTTTACAAAAAAAAAAAACATTAATTACAAAAAACAAAATATTGGTTACTTTCGAAAAAGCAAACAAATCACTGTGCTACATGGAACCACTCAATACAAATAGTTAAGATTACGTCTCGGCCATACAAGGTTATCGCATCAACATTATTTTTTACATTATACTAGCAATCAATGTACATTCTGTAAACATGCCAATGACCATTGACCTTATTCTAAACCAATGTACATAAAAATTCCATACAGCAGACAATCAATTTAGCCAATTACACTCTCTCCCTTCTGCATTCAACCTTCTAAGAATTGTAGAATTTCTTAAAACAGCTTACACACTATATCTCATATAAATTTATAAGTCTATAATTGTATCATTTATCAAATATATATCTTTATACAATATTAGTTATCAGCAATGTCATTATTGAGTTTCGGAAACAAAAAGAATATCAATGATGCTCAATGATTGGCTTATTTAAGCATAAGTGGTTAGCATTCCAGATTGCCGTTCGAAGTTCTAATTGCATAGATTTGCAAACACGTTTGAAATTGCTTCGCGTATCTGAACAGGGATCTGAGCTTCAAATTGAGCCATCATGGACCGCATCATCGTCTCAACACGCTTCATGATTGATTCCTCCAAAAATTTCGCATCTGTATCATCTGTCTGATTAGTAGTTTGAGAATTTAATTGGATTGAATGGTTTCTGTGCCTTTTTCTGCAATTTTCGTAGCTGAAACCAGCTATTCGGTTTCTCGAATGGCCAGCAGTATTGGGTTGATGATGCTCGGTGTGGTTATCTACTCGATACCGGACTGAGTTTATAGTGCTTCGTTTGGATATTTTGGACTGGTAATTCTGACATCCTTTATATGACATTTATGTTCACATAAAGAGTGTTTTTTTTAGAGGTTCACAACTTTGAGTTGGTAACACTGATTTATTTGACCACCGATTTAACAGCTGATAGGTGCCTTTTATTTAGGTTGGTTTGGCATTTTTTCATGGATAGACTTACATAAGAGCAACGCTTGTAAATTATTGAAATTTTTTATCAAAATAATGGTTCAGTTCGTCAAACTTATCGTGCACTTCGTCCATTTTATGGTAATCATAATCGTCCATCAGAGCGGCTAATTCGAATAACTAGGATCGTTTTCGCACCACGTTTACTCTTAATGATAATGTGCATCCCGTACGACCCCGAACCTTGCGCAACGAACAAGCTGTAGCCGCTGTACAGCAAAGCATTGAAGAAGACCCAATCAATCAATTCGTCGCGGTTCTCAGCAAATGGGGTCGTGTCCATTCACTTTATGGAAGATTTTACGAAAGAATCTTCGCTTAAAAGATTTTAAGATTCAACTTGTGCAGGAATTAAAGCCATACGACCATCGTATGCGTCGCCAATTCGGCCAATGGGCTGAAGCAAAAATTGATATTGATCTTGATTTTCCATACAATATTTTGTTCAGCGATGAAGCTCATTTTTATTGAATGTCGCATTTGGAGTGAAGATAATCCACAAGCTTTTGTCGAAACAGCATTACATCCACAGAAAATTACTGTTTGGTGCGCTTTATGGGCCGGCGTAGACATTGTTTCATATGTCTTCAAAAACGATGATGGTCAGAATGTTACTGTCAACGGTGAACGATACAGAGACATGATTAGAAGTTTTTCGTACCTCAATTAGCTGGTATTAATCTTGCTGACATGTGGTTTCAACAGGACGGAGCCACATGCCACACAGCGCACGCTACAATTGATTTAATTTCACGTTATGGTCCTATTAATTGGCCACCAAGATCGATTGATTTAACCCCATTGGAAGAGTTACTAGCGAAATACGGCTGCAAATGCTGCAAAAGTGTATGAAAATTGGACTTCCAGATTGCGCCTTGTACGCGCCACCGTGGCGGCCACATAGCAGAAATCATATTTAAACATTAATGTTAAAAAATTATCTATCCAATAAATTGATATTAAACATATTTTTCTTTCATTTTGTGATCAAAAAATCTTAGATTTGGGGATTCTGTGAGTGTCATTCATTTGATCAATAGTTATCTGATGTGGATTCTGAGAATGAATTATGTTAGACAAATTTTGAACTTATATAGTGGAGAAATTGTGAAATTTCGTTTGAGTAACTCATAAATCTTGTATAATTAAAGACTCTTCACAAAGGGCGTGATAATGTTGAAATGAATTTTATATGAGATTACCTCATTTAGAAATCGGAGAGCACTTGTTCTACTCACATATTATCTGTGTTCATCAATAAGACCGTACAAGTTTCATTTAAACTCGATGGATCAAAAGTTATGGTAAGGATGAATGTTTGTGAACAGTATGGGTAAATTTAGACAAAGGAGGATGTAAACTATAAATTTTTTATTGAAAATATCTTATAGTAGAACAATTTATGAAAGTCATGACTACCTAATTAATAGAATAGTAATGAATGAAAATATTTTATGCTTATTATTATATACTAATCTTGAGCCACGGGCACTACAATTTCCTACGTTTGATGTCAATGGCTCATTTAGCTTTTTCCAAGAGAGAGAAAAAAAACTTATATAATGACAGATCCACACAAGCACGATGTTATAAGATATGACCCCATATATACATATAAACACATAGAAGCATGCAGTTTCTTTAATCACACTAGCTAAAATGATGACATAGATACACACATGTACATTATGTAAGTAGTATGTTTCGAGCCAAACACATTCACCACAAAATGTAAATAAGCTTTTATGCGGCGTTCAACGGTAACTTTTATGCACACATACATATACGTACACATGTATAAAGAAGCTACGAGACAAACAGCCAGAGAGGCAGGCAGACTATGGGACAGTGAGACCGACAACAAGCAGTCTACGTTGCTGTATGGATAGAGGAAATATATAGATATGCAGGTAGATAGATAGATAGATAAGCAGGTACATAGATATGCATGCACACGCAATAGAAAACTGAACTGAAATTCCTTAAATCACCAAGAAATAAGTATACTCCTCGTACTTACATATATTGATATGTACATATGTATATCTGAATATATTATGGACTAGTCGACCCGGGCAGACGTTGACCTGAATTCTATGTAGATCGCCTTTTATCTTTTCTCGAATTCAAACATTTACAGAAAGATGAAATAAACGCTAAATGTTACTCAACAAAGCTTCTTATATTTCAGTAATTCACTTTTGAATCCAGAGTAGAGTAGAGTAGAGTAGAGTAGAGTAGAGTAGAGTAGAGTAGAGTAGAGTAGAGTAGAGTAGAGTAGAGTAGAGTAGAGTAGAGTAGAGTAGAGTAGAGTAGAGTAGAGTAGAGTAGAGTAGAGTAGAGTAGAGTAGAGTAGAGTAGAGTAGAGTAGAGTAGAGTAGAGTAGAGTAGAGTAGAGTAGAGTAGAGTAGAGTAGAGTAGAGTAGAGTAGAGTAGAGTAGAGTAGAGTAGAGTAGAGTAGAGTAGAGTAGAGTAGAGTAGAGTAGAGTAGAGTAGAGTAGAGTAGAGTAGAGTAGAGTAGAGTAGAGTAGAGTAGAGTAGAAGTAGGGTAGGTTGTAGTTAAAACTGGGTTCATATATACTAGTGAATGTTGTTCCAACATTGGAACGTATTGTAAACAAAAACACGAAAAAAAAATAACGATAAATTGAGAACTGACGGCGAAGAGCGAGGGAGCATATCATGTCACTTCACATCACAGGCACGTTTATGTCTTCTTCACAAGAGATGGAGAGAGTAGAGAGAAAGCGAGAGAGAAATAACAAAGAAGAGGAAGAGAGAGAGAAAGTAAGAGAGAGTGAGAATGATAAAAAGAGAAAGAGTTATCGTCACTGGAAAAGCGAACGACAACAGGAAATGGTTGTAAGCTAACACGGCTTACACACCATTCTATATATGTACCTATATATATAGAGTATTCATATATACTTATTCATACTCATATGAATGTGTGAGAGTGTATCTGTATGTAGGAGTGTATGTCCTGCTAATGCGTGCGTAAGCTTTTGAAGCAGCATGAAGTGCGTCCGTCGTTGTCTGCTTTAGGGTTAATGGGATTGCAAAGTGGGTTTACTGGAAGGACTAAAATGTTTTTGTGTGAGTGCGTACTTTTGTTTGCACGTGCATGTGTATATATATACGCCTGTGGACTTGTGTGTGTTTTTTATGTGTGTTATTAAAGTCAAAAGTTGAAAGTTGGTCATAAACATAAAATATGCAGCGGCATTTTTTAAATACTTATACCAACATAATCGTATTGCAATATATGTATGTATACATATTTATAACCTATACACACATATGTAGGTATAAATTTAAAGAAAATTGTACAGAATAATTTAAGTACATAATAAATGCGTCGCCAAGTTATAAATACAATAATAAAAATCAGCCAAGTGTGAGTCGAACTCGAGGGTTCCGTACCATCGCACAAGAAAGGTTTTAGTTTTAGTAATCTCCTTGCTATACTATATAAATAAAATAAAAAAAATTTAAAAAGAAACCGCTGCCGCTGGGACTCTGTCTCGAACTGATGATGCCAATGTCAAATTTCATTCAATCGAATCCAAAGATGTAGAAGTTTCTTGTATGGGGACCCCTTTATTTTTTAACTTTATTTAAGTTTTCTTATTTGTTGTTATTATGACAACTGTCTATCGGTTCATGAGATACAGCCGGAGTCGGACGGACGGACGGCGGAAGCTTAGCAACAGGGTCCCGTTAACACCCTTTGGGTACGGAACCCTAAAAACGCAACAAAATGTCCTGTTTTATTGTCAATTGAAAAACGTTGTAAATTGGATAGACTAGGTAGAGCTGGTAGTCGGTATTAAGACCAGCTCCTTTAGGCATTAACAGGCCCGATGTGATGTAACGAATATGCTTTTCAAGTCGACAAGTCCATTGAAGAAGTATGAATCAAGCGTGCATAACTTTCTCCTCGATAGCACTAGATATACGTTTAATCTTCCTCTTCTTCCATCATTATCATTAATCATTGTGTTATTTATCCTTAATCAGCTATTCAATAGAACTCTAGTTGATTCAAATATGAATAACAAAGTCATGTCATGAAATTTCAAGACCGCTAACATTATTATGCAAGCAAAAGAAAAACTAACTTGGATTTCATTATCATTTATTTTCATTGCCTTCTATAACTTAAATCAATACATATAGAGGTTCAACAATTGATACATATTTTGAAATGTAGTGAACGTGAGAAGCTAAACTACTAAGTTCTGTTGAAGTAATTAATAGTATACAGAGTATGGATGGTCTATAATATGTGTAGTTGATCAAAATAATTGATACACCTGCAATATATTTGTTTAACTTCAATATTTCTTTCTTGTAACGGCTTTAAGAAAAACTTCATGTGTTATTTCAAAGAATGCAATCTGGCAGCACCTTTATATACGACAATGATCCGTAAAGTTATAAACGTTGACGAATTGTGAGAGCGCTTACAATATTTCCGATTTCTTTCTTGATGAAGCCAAAGATGGCTTTTATTCTGGTTGTTTATTTGATTAAAATCAATTTGTTTTGCGTCTTCTAGAAATTGAAATTGCTTGTTGAATTTATTAGTTTCATTATACACATATGTTTATCTAGTATATCTAACGAGCGCATCTATATTGTTTTAAAAACTTCTAAAACTTCTACTAGAATGTTTACTTGTGCGCAAATTATCCGAGTTAAGAAAACCAAGTCTTCACTATGAATATTAATTTTATTCTGATCCTCGTGTACAAAAATTGTCTCCTTTAATACCATACCTGTTTCTATGTTACATTTTGTGCTTGCATTCTAGTTTTTCTATGTTACATTTTATGCTTACGTTCTAATTACTTTTGGTTATCCTCTGTCTGAGGCGCCGAAGTTATGTCCAGATGTGCTTTGCACAAACGCATTGGCGACAAAATTCTATTCGCACAAGCAAAATAGTACTGTTACCTTTATTAGAAACAAAGCAATACGAAACGCCAGGCACACTCTGATTGTGTCGGCAACAAGGTTTCGCAATGCCAGATGTGTTTTAGGCAGACAACACTCTGATCGCGTTGATGACGAGGGGTCGGGATGCATGACGCAAGCCTGAGCAGCGGCGGAGTGTTTAGGGTAAAGTGATAACTCGCGCACTTCACCTCGCTTGCCACTGATGACGGAAATTTATGTATAACAATGTTTTGATCAATTGGAATACACAAAACACAAGCGAACATTTAAAAATTTGAACAAAAAATGAATATTGGAATAGTCAATGAATGGTAATGAATATTGAATTGTTTACGATTTCTGGTGATTATTAAATTGTTTGAGATTGCTGGTCAAGTCACATTCATTTGAATTATTACGATTGATTCATATTTATTAGAATGATTTTGCATTGCTAGTCATATTCATAATAATGGCAGGAAGATTATAATATGCTGCTGCATTTTGGTACTTGAATGTTGCAAACAGCGGCATGAATGAAAATTGAGGATGTTGGTAAACCAATGTAAAGGGTGTTTTTTTTAGAGGTTCACAACTTTGAGTTGGCAACACTGCTTTATTTAACCACCGATTTAACAGCTGATAGTTGTTTTTTGTTTAGGTTGGTTTGGCATTTCTTTATGGATAGACTTACACCACGGCAACGCTTGCAAATTATTGACATTTTTTTATCAAAATAATGGTTCCGTTGTCAAACTTATCGTGCACTTCGTCCATTTTATGGTAATCATAATCGTACATCAGAGCGCCTAATTCGAATAAATCGTTTTCGCACCACGTTTACTCTTAATGATAATGTGCATCCCGTAAGACCCCGAACGTTGCGCACCGAACAAGCTGTAGCCGCTGTACAGCAAAGCATTGAAGAAGACCCAATCAATCAATTCGTTGCGGTTCTCAGCAAATGGGGTCGTGTCCATTCACTTTATGGAAGATTTTACGAAAGAATCTTCGCTTAAAAGATTTTAAGATTCAACTTGTGCAGGAATTAAAGCCATACGACCATCGTATGCGCCGCCAATTCGGCCAATGGGCTGAAGCAAAAATTGATATTGATCTTGATTTTCCATACAATATGTCGCATTTGGAGTGAAGATAATCCACAAGCTTTTGTCGAAACAGCATTACATCCACAGAAAATTACTGTTTGGTGCGCTTTATGGGCCGGCGTATACATTGTTTCATATGTCTTCAAAAACGATGATGGCCAGAATGTTACTGTCAACGGTGAACGATACAGAGACATGATTAGAAGTTTTTCGTACCTCAATTAGCTGGTATTAATCTTGCTGACATGTGGTTTCAACAGGACGGAGCTACATGCCACACAGCGCACGCTACAATTGATTTACTCAAAAAAACTTTTGATGAACGAATAATTTCACGTCATGGTCCTATTAATCGGCCACCAAGATCGATTGATTTAACCCCATTGGAAGAGTTACTAGCGAAATACGGCTGCAAATGCTGCGAAAGTGTGTGAAAATTGGATTTCCAGATTGCGCCTTGTACGCGCCACATGGCCGAAATCATATTTAAACATTAATGTTACAAAATTATCTATCCAATAAATTGATATTAAACATATTTTTCTGTGTTTTTTTTTTAATTTAAAGTAGTGTAGCTCTAAAAAAAACATCCTTTATAACGAGCGGATCTATACTGTTTTTCACAGTATTAAAGTCGATTGACACTGAAGGAAAAATCAGATTTTTTAATATACAGGTAGAAAAACAGATAATTTTTACAACAACCACAGTGAAAAGTGACGTCACTGAGGGTTGTTGCTATGGAAACCAAAGTTGTTTATAAACAGTTAAATAAAAAGAAGAGGTTTTAAACAACTGTCGACTGGTCACCTTAGTAGTGTTGGGAAATTTCTGCCCTTTTTAGCTCATTTTAACTTTTTTTTTTTCCTTTTTCTTTCCCCTCCAAACATAAAACAGTTGATGATGGCACATAACATTTTTAAGTAAAATATATATTGTTAATTTTTTTAAAAGATTTTAATAAAATAAGTATTAGGAATGAAAAAGGGAGCTACAAGACAAGGAGAAAAGCAGTGTAAGCATCTGTTTAAAAATCATGCAATTTTAACCACTAGGGGGCTACCTCCCATACAAACCCCCTTTTAAATTAATGTTCTTATTGGAAAAAGTTTTTTGTTTTTTGACTTATTGAACTGAACGCTATAAGTTTCTTTTCCGCTTCCATCAGCCATGTGAATTTCATGATCCTAGGGTTACAAGCAAGGGTACCTCCCATACAAATTCACATTAAATGACAAATTTATAAAGAGTATAAGTACAATAAAAATACAATGCAACTCAAACTGTGTTCTTTGTTGATACTCAAACTGTAACAGAGAGAATATAGTGATGCTAAGAAAGGAATGTTGAATGCAACCCGGAGAAGCGTGAAGAGTATTACATCTTTGGCACAGCCAATGATAGCCTTCTTTCTGGTTTTTAATTAAAATACTGCGTAAGAAAACAAATGTTTTTTCATTTATTTTGGAAACGTCGAAAAATCAAGCAGAGAATTTTTGAACCTTCGTTTTATCAACTTTTACGAACACATGACTATGTGTGGAAAAGAGCAAAGCTAAAAGCATCATCATCATCATGATCATCAGCAGTAGTTATAGCAACAAAAACCCTCGCTGACCACAAAGTGAATACAATTTGTACATTGCCAATGAAAATGCGTAAGATTTGCACTTGCAATTCAAATATGTAGAGAAGTATTGTAAAAGCGGCAAAATCACTTAGTGGAAAGACAGACACGTTTCGATTGTGGATCACTGGGTGGAAATAATCACCCATCTGAATAATCTGAATCTGAATATATTTTATGCTTGTCAGGAAATTCAGAATCAGTGGAAGGAATATTTTCTGGAGTACACAATCAATGGACATCAGACAAAACACGATTAAAAGTGAAAACACTGAAGGCGATAATGATAGTCAAATGTAATTTGACATATGCATGCGTTGATTTTTACAATTATGTACGTAAAAACTAAACCGGAACTGCTTTTTCAAATTGCTTCAAACTCCAAATGTAAAGCAATAAACAAAGGGAGATATTGAGATGGAAAGCGAAAACGATTTAGGTGATGAAAATAAAATGCTCAATCTTTAATTTGCTTTCTTTGTAAATATTCAATGAATAAAATTAATACTGCGAAAAATGCTGTTTTTCCAAAATCGATTTACTGCTTTTTAACAAATTTTAGGTGAAATATAGGTACTGTTTTTTGTCCGAAAAAATATCCGACCGTTGTGTATGTCAGGTGGCTACACATCATCTAGTCAATCGCATATGCAAAAATCAAGATTTTTCCATCTTAAAAATAATTCTAATATTTACTTAAAAAAAAAATGGATTCATTTTTGCCATTATTTACTCAAATGACAAACGGGCGAATATGATGACCCCATTCGCTTTTCCTCGGTATAAAGTTTATTCGATCGAAGGAAAATATTTTATTCCTTCTATTTATTGTAATTAAAAATTTGTTGGCACTCAACTTTTGTGGAGCTATTCTACTGACAGACAACTTACTATCTATGTATATTTTATGAACTACATACATGAATACCACTACTTGTGGCAATGTACTACATATGTATATATACTTATCGTTATATATAAAATTCGAGTGTACAATGGTTTGTGACTGCCTTGTTCCTAAACGGCTAGACCAATTTCGATAATTTTTTTTTTATTTTGTTTTACTTTTGGGGTCACCAAGATGGGGTATGCGTCAGTTGGAACCGGTAGGTGGCGCTGTTGTCGAGATACAGGCAAGTTTTTACCAAATTTTTAAAAAAAATTTATCTAGCGCACACTATACAAAGCCGATTTTAATAATTTAAAATGACAAATGAATGCTAATGAAAAAAGTTGCATACTTATTTTTTTCAGTTTTTAACATCTAATATAATATTTTTAAGTATTAAGTTTTTTGAAAACCACTGCAAGACCAAGCATAATATTTTTTTTTCGCTTTTAATGCTTTGGTTGTTGTTATTGTTGTATTTTCCTCTGTGATTACGCACTTTTTACGTTCTTCGTTTGTGTATTTGATTTTGATTTTTTCTTCTTTTTTTTAAAGCAAAACAACGTTTGCGGGGTCAGCTAGTATGTCTATAGATTCCGTATAAAGTTCCGTATAGTGTTATATAGTATAATACTTCTCATAATTAATTACAAAACAATCTTTGCCAAAAATACAATAGATAGTGACACATACTTGTGTAGATAAATAAATATAAAATAATTAATTGATGGATTACTTAGTCCAATTGCAATTATTATCATTATTTTAAAACCAGAAAGAAGGTTATCATTGGCTTTTCATGCACCTCCGGGTTGCATCCAACGGAACGGCGACAAATGCCTGATATCAGATACGTTTCTTTTCTTAGCATCACTATATTCTCTCTGTTTCAGGTTGAGTATCAACGAAGAACGCAATTTGAGTATCAAATGTGAGCACTGTTTGAGGGGCACAATACAGTTTTGTATGTAAGTACTTATTTTTATACTCTTCACGGGATTGACAAACTTATAATACTATTCACTCTCGTGAAGAGTATAAATACTGATCATGAATACGAGTATCTATTATAAATCTACTAGAAACCCGCCCTGCTTTGCACAGGTGCAATTTACGTTTTTATTAAAAAAAAAATGTAGAAAATATCGCTTTGGTATAGAGGGGCAGCATTGAGTGCAGAAAATGGCTTTTGAGTGTACTCATGCCAAAAATGAATGAGTGAGTTTTGTATCCAGATAAGAGAGAAACGAACATAGCAATAACCAAAACCAAACGGTGTGGTTATAGTTGTGCGACGCAACTCATAGCGCAAAATTCTATTGAGTCGTGAAAAAACTCATGCACTCAGAGTGCGAAAGAAGAAGACATGAAGAAATGATCAATGAGCTTGTACACATAGTCCCATAAATGTTTACAATGTCAAGAGTAGTAGTAAAACTTCCTTTGAACGATAAATTTTAACTGTAAGAAACAATTTATTAAAAAAAATAAATACAGTTATCTTTTTGTAATCATTTATAATATTTATTGATAAAAAACAAAAGTTATCATATTGGAAAGAAGCCAAAAAGTAGTTAAAAGTCTTAGTGTTCTTTTTGACATTGCAAAAATTTATGGGACTATGTGTACAAGCGTATCGAAACGAAGATGCAGAAGCAATAGTCAAACCCAGAATGAAAAATGAATGAATGAATGCATGAGTTTTATCAGTGGCACACGAGTTACTCAACTAACTATTCGAATAAACTCAATTTGAATGATCGCACATCCGGTTAAATTTTTACTCAAACTCAAAAAACTAGTTTTTGTTGATTTTCGCACACGATTTTTTGAGTGTCACTCAGTATTACTCAGTGCGTCTGTTAGTTTGAGTGCGCTGATGCAGCCGTCTTCTGTGGTATTGATAGCAAGAAATTTTATTTATTATTTTTTTTTTTTATTAAGTTTGTTTACAAAATGTCTTTGTACACACTCTATCTCTTGCTACGCCCTTAGTGAATATCATCATCACCGAATAGCGCAATACTCTTGTGAGCACTCAGCTAATAATAAATAAGAGGATTAAATACAACAATTACAATAACACACAAAATTCAAGAAGTAGCATAGCATTAACAACGAAAAACGGAAACAATTTTTTGGTTAAATCAATTCTTTATGTACACTACCCGACAACCGATTAGCACACCCTATGCTTTCTGACTTTGATGCCAAACGAAATTTTGTCAATAAAGTTTATAAAATTATACACAAGATGAAATGATAGTAAGGATACTAGATTTATAATTAACATTTTAAATGAATTTTAACGAGCTTAACATAAAAAATTTACTTTTATCTTTGCGACATTTGATTAGCACACCTACTTGCAAATGTCGAACAACATAAGAAAATAGCCATAGAACACCACAAAATTATTTTTTATTTTAATTTCTCTATTTTAGAACTTATTTATAAAACAATAATGTGTTGAGCCACCACGGTTAAGTATGATCTCGTACATCCTGTTGGGTAAGGATTCATAAAATTTTTTTATATAATTCAGTGAAATTATATCCAATTCCCTTTTTATTCCTTCAATAAGTTCATTTTCAGTCGAGTGTTGCCTTCCGGGATCAAACACTTTGCATGCTAGCCATCCCCAAACATTTTCCATAATATTATGGTGGGCGAGTATGGCGGCCAAGTGCGCAAAGGCACGTTTTGGCTCTCAATCCAAGACTTTACAATCCTGGCTGTATGGATAGGTGCGTTATCCTGCTGGAACTTCCATCCAAGGGCCCAAAAATATCCTTGATTGTAGGGAAAGCCGTTTTTGGTACGTTTTTGGTGGCATTCATACGACTAGTTAGAAATTGCAGTTCTATGGTGACAAAGTATGTTATAGCTCCCCACCGGCACGGTGTGCAGTCGATCTAAAGTATACTCTTCCTTTCTAAGATCACGAAAATAGTAAGCATATCCATCAGGACCCTCCAAATTTTTCATCTGAAAAGACTACACGCTCACACTCCTTGGTCCAGGTCATATTCAATCGACAGAAATCGAGCCGTTGGATCTTTTGAAGTTGGTTAAGTGGTGTTTTTTTTTTAGTTTCAGATGATTTATATGTTTAGCATTCGAAATAATTCTTTGTAAAGTCCGCACGCACGCTTTAACACCGGTTTTTCCTTTAATATTGGCGGCTGAGTCATCAGAATTAGACGCGTGCCTCAAAATAATTCGCTTGTCAGCCGCTGTAATTACAGAGAGGGCCGACCTTTCATATTTTCCATGTATGCAGGTATGCTCATTACTGATGAATGAGGAAATAACTTTACGGCTGCGTAAATGTGCTAATCATCTGTCGCAGAAAATATGCATGATTTTTGTCTCACTTCAAAGAAAACAGCAAAACAAAATAACGGTACACTTCCAAAGCTCAAAGTTATTTTTAGAATGAGTGTAAATGGGGTAGAATGAGATAAAAAAGTAATGAGCATGATACATATTCAGAATTCTGAGTTATTTGCGTTTACACTGAAAGGTTAGATAGTGTGCTAGTCGGTTGTCGGGCAGTGTACATGAAAACCTTTAACAGTGAAACAGTAACAGTAAAAACCGTATCAAAATCCGTTGCATGGTTAAGAAGTAATCAGTATCCAAACTTCTTGAAATTTCGACTTTGCTTTATACTCTGTAATGATGTGTCTACTAAGTAGTATAACTGTTTAGTAAAAACAAAAACCGTTAAGTTTCCTTATGTTTTATTGCTTTCTTTTTGCCTATTGTCCTTTTGTATTCTCTTTTTTTTTTTGTTTCTTAAATTTATTATATATTACGAACTAAGTCAGTGCAACAGCCTCACAAGTCATATGCATAGGTATGTGTATGAGTTTGTTTCTGTGTATGTGTGTGTATGTTTCATGTCAAACTGGGTCAAAATGAATAGGAAAATGTGCAAAAAAAATATTATTTTCTATATTGCTTTTAATTTTCTTAAGAAATTTTGAACAAAAAGTAAAGGGAAGAAAACTAAATAGCCATACAGATAGAATGCAAAGATGTGGATAAACTAACTGAATGACTGACAGACAGACAAACAGATAAATAGATAAATTAATGGATGGATGGATGGGTAGAATGATAAATAGACTGACTGCATCTGGCTGAATTGATTTAAGTGGGACCCATCTTATCAAAAATTATTATTAACTTGTTTTGATGTTGTTTGTGTTGTGCTGTCTTGTTACGTTTTGTTTAATTTCCATAATATATAATTCATATTTCTTTCACTTTTCATTATTGTCACCTGTTTTATTTTCTGTTGCTCTATTTTATGTTTTAACTGAACTGAAGGCAAGCTAAGAAATAAATGAAATATACAATAGAATAAATAAAACAAGAGACGTAAATCTTTTAATGCTTTTCTTCACATGTTACCATATATGTATTCTTCTTATAGTATTGTATTTTCATCTATTCTATTATATTTTATACAATATTTTTTTATGGATTTTTCTCATCTCTAAAATATTTTTAGCTTTTACGCACGAAGTCAGACATAAAGAATATTTCTAAAATTAATTTATAAATTTATTTACATAAAAAAACTTCAAATTGGTCACTTCAAAATGGTACAATTTCCTAATTTCTTTCATCTTTTCTTTTTCCTTATTTTTTTTTTTTTGTTACTTTTCCATGCGTATGACATATACACACACATATATGTATATATGTACATATATATATAACACATAAAGACAAACACACACACACACACACACACACATAGTGAATAACTCAGGAAAAGGACACGTCGCATGCCTTGCTGGATTTCTTTGTCGTTGATAAAATACACTACACAACACAAGTAAGCAGCACGCGTGGCGTCGCGTCATAGTCAGACTAATTTTCATTCTCTATGCTTCTTTTGTCACTGATCGCCCTCTCTTAAATCGACAACCAACGACTCAACGACACATCGACGGCGAAACTGAAAATACTACGCGACAAACACGACACGAACAAAAGAACAAACGAACGAACAGAAGGGTGGAACGAACGAACGAACGAACGAACGCAGTCAAAATCGCAGTCGACACAATCAAACTAAAACCAGCTGAAGGCAATGAATGGGCAGGAATAGCAGCAGCAGCCGCAAATATTGTGGCTTTAGCTACGGCTGCTGCTTAGTTGACCGGGTTTTCAACGGACGAACAAACAAATAAAAACACAATTTTCCATAATGAAAGCATGCAAGCACAGTAACAGCAAAAAAATAATAATGTGATATGCCGAGCTTCTGCTACGGCTCGGTCTAAGGCTGACCCAGTAACCAAATTTTTTTTAACGTACTACATATTTCGAAATCAAATTTAATTTCCAATTTGGACTATGGGGACAATGGGGAAGACGGGGAAGCAGCATAGACGTTGTCATATATTAACGATGCCAACGATGATGATGATAATGATGATATTGTTGATGATGACAAAACTAAAAATTACAACGACATTTAGTCGGTGACTGTGACTGCGACTTCAACGTCTCCGTCGCTTTTGACTACGCTTAAAACTAACGGTTTAGTTTTCTTTTCTCTTATTTCATTTAATTTTTTTTTTTCATTTTTTGTTGTTTTATATTTTCTTTTATTCATTGTTTCATTGCATTCAATATGACTTCGTTTCGTTACATTTAGTTTCGTTATGTTTCGCTTTCTCACGGTACTTTTTTTCATTTTCTTTCACATTCCTTCTTCTCATCTTTTTTCATTTCTGTTTTTGTGTTCTTATTCCATCGGAATGTACAAAAAAAAAAAAAATAAAATAGAAAAAAACCCCGTTGTTGCCTTCTCCTGCTTCTTTCTTTTACTCATATATTTTTTTTAATTCGTTTGCAAGCAATTTTCACATAATTCTCAATAAATACCCTAGATTTTTTTTGGGAATTGCATTGAACACTTCTCAATCTTGTAATTAATTATTTTTTATAAATTTAAACACAAAATTTGCACAAAAAAATGGAATTTTCACAGAGCGAACAACGGATTTCGACTCACCATTTGGTGAAAAATTCAACAAACCTTATACAGCACATCAATTGGTCACAATGTATTTGACAACAAAGCTCCTCACTCAAAGAACGAACGAACGAACAAACGCACGAATTCACTCCCTCGCTCGCTCACGAGATAGCTTCCAAGCAATCAAAAAAGCACACTCTCTCACATCAGACTTTGGTCGAGCTTGAGAGAACGAGACTCTCTTTCGTACACATTCGCAATAAAGCAATTTAAATTTGCTCTCAGGAAAAAAGGAAGTTATATTGAAATTTCACTCTCCCTTCCAATGAAAAGCGAAAAAAGAGAAATTACGTACTCTCAGGCAGACAGCCCAACACAGTTAGAAAGTTACGAAGGAGTAAATGAAATAACTACCATTTCCGCAAGAAATTTTGTTTTGGGAAATACTTACTATATATGTATACATAAACAATGCAAAATCTACTAAGAATAAAGTAGTGCAGAAATCAAAACTAACAGTGACAGTGATTCCTTTTGGGAATGGACTTCATACCAGTCAAGCCACAAATATTGGCTGATTTCAGGTAATAACAAAAACCATACATTCTAAGAATACTTTGTGGGATCGCGATGATATTCGATTTTCTATACGTTTGTGAAGGGTACAGAAAAGTTGTGAAATACTATGCTGGTCACTCTAATTCACAATTCTAATTCATAATGCAATCGTGGTACATGTGCGTAAATGAGAAAACCACATACACCGCTATTGTTGTCTATAAAAGCGCCACCAATTGGTGAAATAATAAAATAATGGATGCTTGAGAAGGATATTAGGAGCTTTCAAAATACTCTGTTGCCATCACATTCCAATTGCTTAATAATGTAATATGTATATGTATGTAGCTGCACTTTTCTGGTTTCATTTTTTTTTTAAGCCCCAGAAGAGTTAAAATTGAAGTCATATAATATAAGTAAATATATGATACACATGAGTCGCTTAGTATTAATGCTTTTCGAATATTTTGTGTCGACCGCAGTTTGAAGGGATTCATACCATATTATGCTGCCTGATAGATGGGAAAAGTCGTAGCTAATGATGGACAGTATTATGAATAAAATGCATTATATCAGTTCCTCAGAATAAAGCTTCAAGGTCACTAAAATATTCCTTAAAACTTATATATAATATAATCCAAATTAAATAGTGAACTGATACTTCAATATTTAAAGTATGGTGCAGACCTTTAATTTTGCTTTAATTCAGATAAGCAGTGTTTATTTGACCACTCAATAGTAACAATTTCTTCAATTGTACAGTTAAAGTTTTACGAAAAGAGAAAAGTATACGCTTTTTTGTCGACGTTAAGGCAGCGTTCGATAAGGTATCCCGTAAGTCTTTAGTTTTCAAATTACAAGAAATAGAAGTATCCACAAAAATAGTAAGATTTGTGGCAGAAGTCTATAGCCAAACAAAGACGAAATTTTGGACGGGAGAGACACTCTCAGATGAGTTCGAGACAGTTTTCGGGTTTCTTTTTACCATACCCTGCACATTTGTCGGAATCAGCCGAATCGGACCACTAGGGGGGGGGGGGGGGGGGGGTGGTACCTCCCATACAAAACCCCCTTTAAATTAATGTTCTTATTAAAAAAAGTTTTTTGTTTTTTAACATATCGAACTGAAATTTGGACACTATAAGTTTGTAATCTATAGCCATCAATCATGTAAATTTCATGATCCTAGGGCTACTAGGTCCTATACAAACCCCCCTTTAAATTAATGTTCTTGTTAGAAAAAGTTTTATGTTTTTTAACGTATCGAACTGAATATTGGACACTATAAGTTTGTAATTTATAGCCATCAATCATGTAAATTTCATGAACCCAGGGCTACCAGGTGGGGTACCTCCCATACAAGCCCCCTTTTAAATTAATGTTCTTGTTAGAAAACGTTTTTTGTTTTTTAACGTATTGAACTGGACCCTATAAGTTTCTGATCTATATTCATCAACCATATAAATTTCATGATCCTAGGGTTACCAGGAGTGGTACCTCCCATACAAACCCAAATTAAATGGCAAACTTTTAAAGAATAAATATTCAATAAAATTGCCACTCAAACTGATGTGATGCTAAGAAAGGAAGGTTGGATACAACTCGGAGGAGCTTGAAGAGTATTACATCTTTGGCATAGCCAATGATAGCATTCTTTCTGGTTTTTAATTAAATTTAAGAAGATATCATTGTTGTATGTTCTAATTTATTGAACAATAAATAATAATAATAATAGTAACAATTTCCATGTAAGAAACTTCAAAAACCAGTACACAGTTGGCAGACTAATTAGTATTACTTTATTACATTGATGCAATAAAACCGGATAAGGTTATATTATAAGTATAATACATACATACGTATATACTTGTATTAGACAATATGTGTTTGTTTTTTAATAACAAATATGAATATATACATAGGTACATAAGTGCATACTTATATGAGACCAAAATTATCGTTTTTTTCATTATGCAGTCATGACCTATTAAATAGGTGAGGTGCCTTATACTGGTTTCACACTGGGCATCCAATGCAGCATTCACAGAAAGAGTTCATATTGCAGTTTGCATTTTCGGAACAGCTAATTTTTGTTTTGGTTACACACACACGTGGAACTTTGGCTTAGTTAAAACTAAAAATTTGTGAAAAATACTTGATTTAGAACATTTGCCAATGTATGAAAATAGTTCTTGCAACTCCCTTTTTCATTCCTGATACTTATATTATTAAAATCGTTTAAAAAATGTTGGCGCGCAACAAAAAAAGAGAAAGACAATCGAATATGACCTATAAAAGGCAACAATTACCCAGCACTGGGTAGAGTGACCAATTTCAAAAACAGCATTTTAGTAGCATTCTTATCGAATGCTGCATTTTCTACTGCAATACAAAAAAAAAATTACAAAAAAAAAAGTTACGTCATTTTCCCTCTTGTTGTTGTTGACGAATGTATCATTCAAAGTAGCATTCGAGAAATGTAGCATTGGATGCTCAGTGTGAAATGGCTATTAAATCCCAAATCGGATTATATTGAGCTTTTGTATTTAATATCAAAAGCTTTAACGTGCCAATGGACAATGCTCTTGATAAATGGGTTCAAAAATGCAATATGTAGGCAAAAAAATTAACATCTTAAATGTCTTATTTTGTAGTGTAGTTGCGAACCACCGAGCTTTGCTCTTGTTTCGTGTTTTTCGAAAATATTTGTAGATACGGAACACACTTACACACTTACTCACTAATTTAATATACGTATTTTTTGATCTTATCTACATGTAAGATGTGGTATTTCTGCTTAATGTAACCAGCCTTATATTAATGGCACAGGGAGAGGTATAAAGGTAGCGAGGTCGTTGAGGTGAGAGAGGTTGTCGAAGAACGCCGAAGTCGTCAAGTCGAGGTTGTGCAGCAGAAGTCGTTATTAATTATTATCATTATTGTTACCATTATTACTTTTACTATATTTGAAACTTTATTATATCGAAGATAATACATTTGAATTAAATATTATTAAACTAAACATCATCTTTATATTTGGCGGCTCAACTTTCGGCAAATTTTTGAAGTTCGAAAAGTGCGAAAAAAAAAAGTTCAGATAATTGCAGAACAATTGTGGAAAAAGAAAAGGGTGAGGAAAAAACGAACACTGAGAAAAATAGTTGTGTAGTTACTGCAGTTGGTGTATTTAAAAAGAATATGTCGCAAAACAGTGGGAAAGTGGAACCAACTAGTGAGGTCACCGGTGGTTCCAATAATGACTTACGTGAACTCATGCTGACTCTAAAGATTAGAAAAGACGAACCAAGTGATAATAGAGCTATTGTAACAGTGCCAGATTTCGGAAAAGTTATGCTGGAGTGTGATGGTGAATCGATACCGATTAAAAAGTGGTTGGAAAACTTTGTTCCGAATGCGGACGCATACGGGTTATATGAGAAACAAATGTTTGTGCAGGCAAGGAGCAAAATGACGAAAACGGCTCAATTGTTTTTGGAATCAACTCTCGTTAGTGATTTTCGGTCATTACGCTCAGTGTTAGAGGCTGAGTTTCATAAGGAGTACAATAGTGCGGAAGTACATACACAATTAAGTGAAAGAAAAAAAAAACGATGAAAGCTTTCATGAGTATGAGCGGAAAATGAAAAAAATAGCTACTCTCGGGAACATTGAAGACAATTCGGTAATGCGGTATATAGTGGATGGACGTGAAGTGAAAGCTGAATTTCATATTTCGCGAAACTTTCCTGGTAGCTCAAATAAACATGATGCCGCGAGAAGTGTACTTTTCCTTATTGACAATAGTCGATAAAAAAATAATTCTTAGCGGTGACGAATGATGAAAACAAGTTGTATGGCTTAGGAAATGTAGAAACAACAGTGATAGGCAGCTTTACTGGGAACGTTGTGGTTACAACTGCATATATATTTATAATGTATGCAAAGCGACCAATGAAGTTAAAATTCCTCCTCGATACAAAGATGCTGTAAATACAGCTGAGGAAGTTGAATGTCCAATTGAGTTGGAAGTTATTATTGACAAGATTGTTCCATTTCATCACACCCAGTCGGTTGCCGCCACATCAGCAGAATGCGGTGACAGAGCAGATAAAAGTATGGTTGGGTCAAGGAATTATACGGCGATCAACATCAGAGTATGCAAGTAGGGTGGTAGTAATAAATAAGAAAGACGGATCGTTTAGAGTATGCGTGGATTTTCGTCAGCTGAACTCGATGGTGCTTAAAGATCATTTTCCAGTACCGTTGGGGAATGATGTCATTGAAAAGTTGGTTAAGGCGAAGTATTTTTCTGTTATGGACCTTGAAAATGGATTCTTTCATGTGCCTATAAAAGAATCAAGCAAGAAGTATATGGCTTTTATTACGAAAGAAGGTTTGTTTGAGTTCAATAGAGCACCGTTTGGTTTTTGTAACTCGACGAATGTCTTTATGCGGTACATTAAACATGTTTTCCAATGTTTAATTAATAATGATGTTATGGAATTATATATGGATGATATGATTATATATAGTGCTATGCCGGAGGAGGGGATGGAAAAGTTGAGAAAAGTTTTTGTTGTGGCTGCAGCTCATGCTTTGAAGATCAAATGGAAAAAGTGTGTATTTTTGGAAACGAAAATTGATTTTTTGGGACAAGTGAGTGAGAATGGTAAAGTGGCACCAAGTGATGAGAAGATTCGTGCTGTTGTGAATTTTCCATACCCGAAAAACTTGAAAGCAGTACAATCGTTTCTGCGGATAGTAGGGTACCTTCGATAATTTATTAGAGATTATTCCCAAATGGCGTATCCTCTGACTGAGTTACTCAAACTGGATGCTGTCTTTTAAATCGGAGAAGTGGAACGATTTGCAGTGGATCAATTGAAGAGGGCTGTTACAAGTGCACCTGTTTTGCATATCTATGATAGGGATGCTGAAACTGAGGTGCATACAGATGCGTCGAAAGAAGGGTTTGGAGCTGTGTTAATGCAGAAATTTAAACATCAGTGGCATCCATATTTTTCTAGAGTAAGAAGACGTCGCCGCAAGACTCAGTGTAACATAGTTATACTCTTGAGGTAAAAGCTGCATATCTCGCGTTAGAGAATTTCCGATATTATTTGTTGGGCATCGAATTTAAGTTAGTGACTGATTGTGCAGCGTTTAAACAGACAGCAACGAAAGCTGATATGCCACGAGCTGTTACGCAGTGGATTTTGTGTTTACAGGACTACAATTATAAAATTAAGCAACGTGTTGGTAACAGACCAAGACTTGTTGATGCTTTAAGTCGATACCCGTGCGATGTTATGATGGTTGAGAAAGGTGAAGTTTCAGCAAGGTTCAAGCAGGCGCAACACCAGGATGATTAAAAAATGTAAAAGATATTGTGGAAATACTACAGAGTAGGCCGTATGAAAATTATGTAGTCAAGGGTGAGTTGTTGTACAGATTTGTTGATGGGAATGATTTATTGGTAGTGCCGAAGCGAATGGAAACTGAAATCATTAAAAATGCACATGATGTTGGTCACTTCGCATTGTCAGTGATAAGGGGTCAGCTTTCACATCTATAAACTTTACTAAGTTCTGTAGAAATAATTCTATTGAGCAGGTGTTGGTGACGACTGATGTACTGAGGGGTAATGGCCAAGTGGAGCGTACTAACAGACTGATGTTGTCAATTATTTCGAAGATGTCGGTATATGAACCGTCTTAGTGGTTTAGACATGTGGATGCAGTGCAGAAGGCTATTAATTGTAACGTGCACAGTTCAACAAAATATACCCCGTTCGAAGTAATGTTTGGTGTCAAGATGAGAAGTGACATTAGTAGTGGTTTGCTAAGGGTTCTTCAGGATGAGCAACTACATGAATTCGACAGCGAAAGACGTGAGTTGAGAAGCAATGCCAAAATGCAGATTGTAAAAGCTCAGAATTTATACAAGAGCAATTTCGACAAGAAGCGCAAGAGTGAGATTGAGTACAGCTTGAACGACCTGGTTGCTATAAAGCGGACGCAATTTGTTGCGGGGTCAACCCTCTGTCGATGGCAGATGGGAAGGATATAAAAGGAGCAAAGTCGTTGAAGAGGTCGAAGTCGTTGAAGAACGTTGAATCTGTCCATTTGAAGTTGTATCACAGAAGCTGTTTCGAGTGTTATTATTACCTTATTTTGTGTTTTATTATTGCATTGAATTATTACTTTTATTATACCAGACACTTATTATACCGAATATAATACATTTACATTAAAACTATTAAATTAAGGAACATCATCTTTCCATTTGGGAGCTCAACCGTTGAGAAGTGTATTAAGTTCGGAAAGTGTGAAGAATAAAAGTGTAAAAACAAATAAAGTTATGGTCAATGAACTCAGACAGAAAGAAACCAAAAGCTTTAATGAGAGCGAAAGAAGATATATCGGAAGAAGTGAGAAAGAAATACGCGACGCGATCGAAAGCTCAGGTAATTGCGGAATAAACAATTGCGGGTAAAGAAAACGGTGAAGTGAAAACGAACACTGAGAGAAATAGTTGTGTGGTTGCTGCGAGCGATACATTTGAAAACAATATGTCGCAAAATAAAGTGGAACCATCCAGTGACGTCGCCGGTGGTAGTGGCTCCAATGATAATGATTTACGTGAACTAATAAAGTTGCTAACTCTAAAGATGGCAAAAGGGGAAGCAAGAAACAATAAAGCAAGTGTGTCGGTGGCGGATTTCGGGAGGATGATTCCAGAATGTGATGGTGAATCTATACCAATTTAAAAGTGGTTTGAAACTTTTGTTCTCAACGCGGAAGCATACGGGTTGAATGAGAAACAAATGTTTGTGCAGGCAAGGAGCAGAATGACGAAAACGGCTCAGTTGTTTTTGGAATCAACTCTCGTGAGTTATTTTCGGACATTACGTTCAGTGTTAGAGGCTGAGTTCCATAAGGATTATAATAGTGCAGAAAATCAAAAGCAATTAAGTGATAGAAGAAAAAGAGACGATGAAAGCTTTCATGAGTATGAATTGCATATGAAAAAGATTGCTGCTCTCGGGAATATTGAACACAATGCAGTGTTACGATATATAGTTGATGGACTTAATGTGAAAGCTGAATTTCGATATGTGTTATACAGTGCAAAGTCATACTCACAGCTAAGAGAGCAGTATGGCATATATGAAAGAATAAACGGTAGTGGAACAATGAACAGAGTGCAACAAAAAATTGACAGCAAAGTTGAGAAAGTTGTAATCAAAACAAATCGAAGTAAACAAATACATTGTTTTAATTGTGGATCGCCTGATCATAAGCGTAGTGATTGTAAAGATGAAATGAAATGTTTCAAGTGCAACAAAAGTGGACATATTTCGCGAAACTGCCCTGTTAGCTCAAATAAGCATGATGTCGCGAGGAGTGTTCATTTCGTTATTGACAATAGTCGATTTTGAACGACCTTCACGGAATTCGTCGGCGATCAAACTACGACCACGATTGAATTCACAATACCAGCGATATACTGTGGTTTTTGATGATGCTTTATCGCCATACAAAGAACTAAGTTCATTGACACGTTCTTGTTGGGATAATCCACGTCGAAAGTTGTGAAAAATAATCCAACGAAAACCCTTTGGGGAAATTTCCTTTGTTTTGTCAAATTGATTTATTTAACTTATGTACAATTTTACATAAAAACATTGTACGTACATATGTGCTAAAAAATGACAAAGTTTATTATGGCGTTGCCAGATTTTACGTATTAAAATTAGTAATAGCCAATTCCCGAAATATAAATTGCAGCCCTCGTATTTGAGAGCTTTTATATCCAACACAATATATTTGAATTAAATAATATTAAACTAAAGAACATCATCTTTACATGCATGTGATTTCGTTATTTAAATAAAACCAGAAAGAAGGCTATCGTTGGCTATGCCAAAGATGTAACACTCTTCATACTCCTCCGAGTTGCATCCAACCTTCCTTTCTTAGCATCACATCAGTTTGTGTGGCAATTTTATTGTATTTTTATTCTTTATAAGTTTCTCATTTAATTTGGGTTTGTATAGGAGGTACCCCACCTGGTAATCATAGGATCATGAAATTTACACGGTTGATGGATATAGATCAAAAATCTATATCGTTCAAATTTCAGTTCCATATGTGAAAAAAAAAAAAAAAATCAATAAGAACATTAATTTAAAGTGTGGGTTTGTATGGGAGTTACCCCCCTAGTGGTCCGATTCGGCTGGTTTCGACAAATTTGCAGCGTATGGTAAAAAAAATTACAGCTCTCTAGCTCAAAACTGAGGGACTAGTTTGCATGCATCCAGACAGACAGACGGACAGACGGACATGGCTTAATCAATTCGTCTCATCGAGCTGATAACAAATATATATACTTTATGTGGTCTGCGATGTCTCCTTCTGTGTGTTACAAACTTCATGACAAACTTATAATACTATTCACTCCCGTGAAGGGTATAAAAATCATAAGTGCAATTAGTTTAACACTTTATTAGAAGCATTTTGCTACTTTATATGCTACATTTTTGGGTTCCGTACCCAAACGTTTGACAACGGGAACCTATGAATGAGCCTAAACTGTCCGTCCGTCCATCAGAGAGCTCTATCTCATAAACAATAGTAGGTAGACAGTTGACGTTTTCACAGAGTGTGTAATTTAATTGCGTGTATAACGATATGGAAATAATGAAAATAAAATTAGAGGGGCCCATACAAACCCAAATTCAAAATAATGTTCTTATTAGAAAAACTTTTTTGTTTTTTGACTTGTCGAACTGAAATTTGATCCATATTCACTAACCATATAAATTTGAAGATCCTAGAGTTACTAGGAAGGTGCCTATCATACAAACCCAAATTGAAATAAATGTTCTTCGGGTATGTGCTACGCCGACGTTGTTGATGTCAAACGTTTTCAATTTCGTCCAAAAGAACCCTAAATGTGTCAGAAAACGCGGCGATTTAATTTTTCGTACATTGATGTTCGAATGAGCAGCTGATTGAAAACTGTATGCAATTTTGTGTGATTGCCAAATGTGATTGTAAACAAACGATTTGTAAATTTTCCCGCTCTTTAATAAATACATTGGTCGGTGAAAATCCTCCAGCTATACCCTCCCCGCGGGTGCCGACTGGGCAATGGGTACCACTGTTTGCAGGGCTGTTAGGTCTGCAGGCAAGCAGGTGGAGCCTAGCCAAAACCGATGTATGAACTTCCCTGTATCTTCTCGGAGGATAACTTCACATGTTACCCCAAGGAGGGATAGGGGAGCTAGTACAAAGGTCATTGCTAAGAGGTTCCTGGCAGTAGGAATAAAATGCTAGGGGTAGGGACTCATATGGAGAACGATAATGTCGATACAGGAACTGGGATATCAGTTCAAACGTCGGTGGGAGAATTGGCTGCTACCACCGGCGGGCACGGGGATTTTACGAACCGTGTCGCCAGTGGCCAAACCTCTACTGTGACGGGAGCAGGTTATAGTAGTTGTAATGCTACTGCCAACACAAAGACACAAAAGGGTTTAGATATCAGGGGTACTGCAGTCGACATAGACTCGGACCTCGAAAGCGTGAATAGCGTGGCAACCATTAACACAGCTGCCGATGAAGAGCTTCTGAGTTCCCCAAAGGCCTCGACGCCAGGTACCACATCCGTTAGCAGGAGTGGGCCGAAGAAGAGGCCGAGTAAGGAAAGCTTGAAGGCACTTGCTCAATATAAGGCAGCTGTGAAAATAAAACTACGCCTGGGAACAAAGGTGACTTTTTCGTCTAAAGAACGGGAGGACCTTAAATGGGCAAATGAGACTGTCACGAAAGGTAGAGAGCACTTCGCGCAGAGTGATAAACATGCGACGACGCATCCTGCTTACAAAATTGAGGAGAATGTTGCCAAGAGTATCAAAGAGCCGAAAAGAAAGCGGTCTCAGGATGAGGAAAAGCCTGAGGCCAAACTTCTTCGCACACAAAAACCAGACACACCAATTGACCAGCCAACCACTTCTAAGAAGGCAAAGGTAGCTCCCAAGTTAGAAGGACTTTGGGAAGGCGCTAAGCTGGAGATAGTGGATAGAAATGATATTCCGTGTGTACCGCGTGCCAAGGTACGAGTACCACACGTTAAAACTAGAAGTCACTCTACTGCTATTCCGGCGGCAGAATCCTGATGTTCCAACCATCGATTGGAAGCTGCTTCACGACAGTAAACCAGACAAGAAAGGCAATCAGGATCTGGTCCTCCAAATAAACAAAGAGGCGGAGGACATACTATACCAGCGTCACGGGAAGATGTCGTGGGGAACGGGTAGTGTATACCTGCGTCTCAAGAAACATCACCCGAAGGATGTTAACGTCAACACGCTGGAAGCGGGAGAAGTAGAGAGGGATCTCGGACTCGAATCGGTGACCAACTCTACTGAAACCCTTCAGCTGCACTGGGAAGGAAAGATGGAGGGGACAGACGGAGTGTCGGCGACTACAGCTACACCCGTACAACGCATTGCTGAACCTGATGGGGAAAGTACTGCAAATAAACCTCCATCACAGTAAGGCGGCTTCGGCCGATCTGCTTTTCACGTTAGAGGAAGGCAGCTATGGCGTGGCCCTGATCCAAGAGCCCTGGCTATCCTCCGGGAACAAGGTCTCAGGATTGGGCTCGAATAACTACAAAATTTTTCACGCTGCAACGGTTAGGAAGATTAGATCTGTCATCCTTGTAAAAAAATATATTAACGCATATTTATTATCCAATCTTAGCACAGATGACCTGGCAGTGATTGTCGTAGAGAGGGACGATGGGCCCAGACTCCTTGCCTCCTGCTACATGGCACACGACGCCGAGGCACCGCCCATGGAGTTACAAGATCTCATGGAGGAGGCCGGTCAACGTGGATGGAGGATAGTGTCAATGGGGTAGTAAGGACATCAACCAACGTGGTGAGTACCTCTTTAACTATATATTACAGTATAATGTAAGTATAGCAAATAGGGGAAATATTCCTACTTATAAGTGTCCAACATCGGAGGATGTATTGGACATCACTCTCTTTTCCGGTGACAATATGCAGATCTTAGACTGGAAGGTACTTGAGCAACCCTCCTTCTCCGATCATAGTTATATAAGTTTCACTGTAGATATAAATAGCCCACTAAGAACGAAAGACATATTTAGGAACCCTAGAAATACGAACTGGGGCCTATATGAGAACTTGTTAAAGGGATACCTAAGAAATGTTCCTCAGATCACTACTAGCAGCGACGTTGAGGCAGTGACAGAACTCATAACATCTAAAATCCTTCTAGCTTACCATAAATCCTGCCTGCCTACGAGACTTGGACGCAAATCCAAGCCCCCATGGTGGAATAAGGACGTTGGTAAGCAAAGACAGGAACTTAGAGATTTCTTTAAGCTAGCCAAACTTGCTGATTGTGAAGAGTGCTGGAGAGAATATTAGACACTACTATCGCTATACAAAAAAGAGATAAGGAGAGCCAAGGGGAGATCCTGGCAGATCTTCTGTAGTAATTTGGACAAGACTTTTGAGGCGTCGAGACTTCGGAAAATATTTGCCAAGTCTCCTATAATCCCTTCACTAATCCGCAAGGACACAGGCGAATGGACCAAAGACGGAAAGGAAACGCTGGAGACTCTTATAAAAGCCCACTTTCCTGGCTGTACTGAGGTCTCAGACTTAACTGTAACGACACGGGGTGTAATAAATGAGGTATATGAAGGCTTAATTACATCGGTTAGACTGGAATGGGCCTTAAAATCGTTTGAAGCCTTTAAATCCCCGGGACCAGACGGGGCCTGCGCTCTTGCAAAAGGATTGTGCTGTACTGACAGCATGGCTTAAAGGAATCTTCAGGAATTGCCTGAGGTTTAATTATGTTCCCAAGAACTGGAGACTCTCAAGGGTTGTATTCATACCAAAGCCAGGTAAGAGCAGCCACTTGTATCCAAAGGACTATCGGCCAATAAGCCTCACTTCATTCATACTAAAGACGTTTGAAAGGCTATTGGACTCGTATATTAAGGAAAAGGTTTCACCGAATCTAATATCGAGAGACCAACACGCCTATACGAAAGGCAAGTCCACTGAGACAGCGCTTCATAAGGTCGTGATGCAGATAGAAAGGGCCATAAAGTACGGGGAGTATGCCATAGGTGTCTTCCTTGACTTATCAGGAGCCTTTAACAACGTTTCGACAGAAGCGCTGTTAGAGGGTCTGGATCGGCAGTCTACTGAACTGCCGGACAGTGGTGGCTGAATGGGGTGCGACGAGTCTGGCAAGGAAGGCAAACAGAGGTACGCCTCAAGGGGGCGTAATCTCTCCGCTGCTTTGGACACTTGTAATGAATAAAATTCTTAATAAAATGCGAGATGGAGGTACAAAGTTAACTGCCTATGCAGATGACCTGGCCGTAATCATCCCAGGCAGGTGCCTTAGCTCAATGAGTCAAGTACTCGGGGGGGGCACTTAAATAAATTAAAGACTGGGCAAGCAATGTGGGACTGGATGTGAATCCAGACAAGACGGACTTAGTACTTTTCACAACAAAATACAAGATTCCGCACTGGCTCCCTCCTAAATTAGGAAACATTGTGCTGGCACCAAAGATGTCTAGAAAATATCTTGGAGTCATCAAACTGACGTGGAAGTTAAATGTGGAAGAAAGGGTGAGGAAAGCTCTCAATGCCTTTTATGCTTGCAGTAAAATGCTCGGAAAGACATGGGGCTTATCTTCCCGTCTAACATAATGGATGTACACGGCAGTGGTTAGACCTATATTACTCTATGGTATCTTGGTATGGTGGACAAGTGTCAACAAGAAGACATATGTCAAAAAGTTGGAGAAGGTACAGAGAATCGCAGGTCTTTGTATAACTGGTGCAATGCACCACCCCTACAACAGCACTTGATAGAATACTCGACCTTCAACCTATAGGCTTGGCAGCGAAGAACACTGCAAAGAAGTCTGCGCTAAGACTAAAGGTAACAAGACAGTTTGTACAGAAGCCTTATGGTCACAGTAAGATACATGAAGGTTTAAACACTAGCTCGGACTATGTTATTCCCCAAGCCAACTTTAATGGAAGGCCTTGTGTAGTAATAGAACATAATGGGTGGAACTGGAGTCCCCAGTTTGGCGGTCATACTTACAACCTGTTTACAGACTAAAATCTAAAATGGCAGAGGGTGTGGGAGCTGCAGTATTCTGTTCAGAGCTTGACCTTAAACGATCATAAAAGCTTCTAGACTACTGTAGCGTGTTTCAGGCCGAGATTTATGCGGCTACAAAAGCTGTAGAGTTAGCAGGCGAGCTAACTCCTCTAAACTCCCAAATAAACATATTCATCGACAGCCAAGCAGCCATAAAGGCAATAGCGGCGGTGATGACGAAATCGAACTGTGTTCAACAATGTAGAACCAAAATTGACGAACTCTGTTTTGACAGACGCGTCAACATCTTTTGGGTACCGGGACATATAGGAAATGAAGAGAACGAGGAAGCAGACGCACTTGCTAAATCTGGCTCTAGCCAAGCTGAGGTAAGTGCGTCATACTTACGTCCCTCTCTGTCCACGTTAAAAACAGAAATAGACGCAGCAACGAACCAGGAGGCGAAGAGAATGTGGGATGGAACACTCTCTTGCAGAACCGCAAAAATCATGCTTCGCTCTGTTAATAATAAGACTACCAGCTACATCTTAGCTCTCCCAAGAGAGGATTGCAAGTTATTAGTCGGAATACTGACGGGACACTGTTTAACACCTTCCCACGCAGCCAAATTGGGCTTGGTACAGAGTGATGCATGTACAACATGCAACGAGGTAAATGTTAGGGGAACTCTAGAACACCTACTTTGCCAATGTCCAGCTCTCTACAGATCACGCTTTAGCTATAACGGATCTGTATCTTTCCTCTCCTTGGAAAGTATCGCGGATCAGAAAAGTAGCAATTTATTAAAGCTCGCAAAAAAGTGCATAAAAAACAGTATTTAAAGAGTCTCCATACTTCTTCTTGGCAACACAAAGGACCATTATTGGTCTATGTGAGATCTCTTGATGAGCCAAGCAAACCTAACCTAACCTAACCTAATAAATACATTAAAATAATAATATATAGTTAAGTGTAGCCAATAATATATTAAAGAATGCCACTTGCATGGATTATTGCGATCAAAAACGAAAGGAAACGGCTGTTAGAAAAAGCAGGTCGGGGACGTCTTAGATCTTTGTCACTTTCAGTCACCACGTAAGAATGAATGGCTTCATATTTGCTCATTGCAATTATATTCTAATATTGCCGCATGGGCAAATGTACAAGTTAAGATATTAAGGAATGGGAGGAAATTAGATTTTTCTTAAAATGAGATTGCGAGACACACAAGTTATCACCTGGAGTGCAATTTTAAGACAAAACAATCAAATGTTCTAACCCATCACATCTACCTAAGAGTATCAACGACTGCCAAGGTACCGCTTGTTTTCAAACGTAGCCGCAGTACCGCTTATTTTTCTATGCTGCACAACCGTTAATGGGTGGAGTTAATGCTCTACAGTACTGTGCAAAATTATTCCCTTCCTAAATTAACTCTTCCCCCTTTAAAATCGTTCATCCCGAACGATCATAATTACCTTGAGCTATACATTTTTTATGTTGGACTTATACACATTCCTTCCCGACACTGTTATTACAACCAACGCTTTATTTTCCTTTACAATCTATCTCTTTAACTGCGCAGAAAGCTTGGAACCTAATCTTATCTAATCTGGGTCATACTGCTTAATGGGACCTCGATTTTTGTTGTGGAATTCTAAGGAAGCAGACTGCTTCAATTTTAACCAGTCTATATTTTCTTGTCTAAACCTTTTCAAATCTCCAGGTTTTGCATTGATAATACGACCAAAAAATACGTCATTAGGTTTTTTCCCAATCGTAGAGTGCACAGAAGAGTTATATTCATAGACAGCGCTATTTACTTCATCGGTTTTTAAGCATCTTAAAATTTCTGACAATGTCGAGTGAAATCGTTCGATCTGTCCATTTACAGTATATTTGTTGGTTCACCAGCATAAACTTTATTGTAGCTGAATCGAACGCTCTTTCGTTGTTCATAACAATTGCCTTCGGAACCTCATAAGCAAAAACAAGTTCACGAAATGGTTATTTAATGTCCTCAGTGGCCCTGGATTTTATATGAATGCCTGCGCATATTTAGAGATTTATCTATTGCTGTCAACACTAATTTTTTTTCCGTTAAATAGATGTCTATATGCAGAATATGTCCGGGATATTGTGGAATAGTTGTTTGCCTTAATTCAGGATTATTAGGATGCCTGTCTTATTTTTGCTCCCTACAAACTTGGCACTGTTTTGTTATTCTCTTGATCTTGTTATACATTTGTGGGAAATAATATTTCTATATTTGTATTCTATTTTCTTCTTCTTGTTTTATTGACTCCTTTAGATCTTCCACTTGCCTTTGGGTATAACGAATTTTGAAACTACCAAAATGAATTGGATAGATCTCCTGAACCTTTCCCATTACTTCCTCAGGGGTAAATAGGCCATTAATTTTAAAAGGGTTAAGGTACTCATTAAAGATCTGAACTATATCAGACTCATCATACTTTGGTCTGATCACTATGTGTCTGTGGAATGATGCAAATGGTACAATAAACTAATAACTGGATTCTTCGCCAATTAAAAGAAAGATTTGATTTTTGAATACCTTTATGGGTACTTCCACACAAGGTATTAAACTGTACGAAGAACTTCCATGGGTATGTTGAATTGACGTAACAGAATTTACATTATCGGTCTGAGGAATTCGAGAAAGTATATCTGCTACTACATTTGTTGCACCAGGCTTATAGATTAACTCATAATTATATTCCTCCAGTGCAGACTTCCATCTTTTAAGTTTGGTGTCTGTGAATATTTTTACCTTTGCTTTACCATAAAGGTAATTTTTGAGACTGTTTAATGCCCAGAAAATTGTGAGCATTTTGCGTTCATTCATGGCGTAATGTTCCTCTGCTATTTTCTGTGTTCTCGAAATAAAGGTGATTGGTCTATTCTCCTGTTCAAGTACTGCACCAATGGCATAATTTGAAGCATTAGTTGTTAGTTGAAACACTTTATTAAAACCGGGATATGTAAGGACTAAATTCTGTGAAGCCAGCACGTTTTTAGGGTTCCGTACCCAAAGGGTCCGTCCGTCCGACTCAGCTGTATCTCATGAACCTTAATAGATAGACAGTTAAAATTTTCACAGAATGTGTATTTCTATTTTCATGATAGCAACAAATACTAAAGCTAAAATAAAGTTACAAAATTAAAGGGCACAGTTTTAGACGTTTTGTTATTTATTTCGTTTAATATTTTGGTAATTTTTTTTTTTTTTTTTTTTGAAGTATACTTTTAGGCTGTATGATTACTTCACTTTTGCTTTTGATATCTTTCACAATGTTGATATGCAGTATGAATACTGATTCTACCCTAAACATAAGTCAAATCAATCAATAATTTAATATTTGGAGCAATGAGCTTTTTGTCAATTTCATAATAAATGCATATTCATTGTGTTTGGAATTGCTTGAGCATTGAGTTATTGAATACATAATTCATTTTTGTGGCGAAAAATCTTGTACGATGGTACGGAACCATCCGTGTGCGAGTCCGACTCACATGTCACTGATTTTTTTTAAAATTTTTTCGAAGGCTTCTAAGGCTTCTTCCCAAAGTGAATTTGTTTTTTTACAGACAACTTTTTTGACAATCTGCCATCCTCCCCTCTCAAAAGCGCTGTAAGAGGCTTTGCCACTTTCGCGTAATAAGGAATAAAACGTCTATAATAACCCGACATTCCTAGAAAAGAATAAAGCTCTTTCAATGTTTTTGGCGGTTATTTATAGATTCAACTTTTTTCGGATTGGTTCTGATACCATTTGATGACATTACAAAAGAAATTCGCATTTATCAACCTGGATTTTTACATTCGCTTTTTATCAAGTTTGAAAAACTCTCTCAATATTTTCCAAATGTTCTTCAAGATCTTTGCCGAATATTACTATGTCATCAATATAAACATAGCATCTCTTGCCGATATGTTCACGAAGAATGTCGTCCAGCGCTCTTTGAATAATAGAAGGAGCATTTTGCAGTCCAATAGGCAATCGACTGAACTCATATTTGCCATTATTAACTGAGAATGCTGTTTTTTCAATATCAGCATTCTTCAGTCGAATTTGATGAAAACCACTTTTAAGGTCTAGAACCGTGAAGAATCGATTTCCGCCAAGTTGTGCTAACACCTCATTAATTTCCGGAATAGTAATCGAATTTAATTTTCTATAGTCGATTACTAACCTAAACTTCTTCTTACCAGATGCGTCCTGTTTTTTAGGCACAATCCATACTGGTGAGTTATATGGAGATCTAGATGGTCTACTTATACCATTCGCTAAAAGCTCTTCCACCTGATCTTCCACTTCGTTTTTAAGGGACATTGGGTACGGATAATATTTTGTAAAGACTGGTAAGTTTGAATTTGTCCGTATTTCCGCTTGAACTGTTATCATAAAAGTACGTTTTGTGTTAACTCCAGTGAATAAACTATTATGATTTGAAACAATGACTTCAAGTTTTTGTTTTTGATCGACTGTCAAATGTTCAGTTCGTATATAATCAACATCTTCTTTAAATTGTTGTTTAATTATAATCTTTTTATTTCCCATAATAGTCATGATGTTGTGTCTCACATCGATTACCGCAGAAAGTTCTATTAAGCTGTCATTTCCTAAAATTGCATCGAATGATCGTAAAACTGCCAAATGAAAAATTGTACACAAATGTCTTCACCGAAAATATTTGTCATTGTATGGTGCGTTATATTTATTTCACCACAGAATTAGCATAGAAGCAATTCTTATTTAATTTTGGATTCTCTACCCATTGTGGGTGGATGTAATTTTTATTTGAGCCGGTATCAACTAGAACTTTCATAATTTTATTACTCTTCGTTTTTAATTTAATGTAAGGCAACGAAGAGTAATTTATTCTAAACCAGAAAGCAGGCTATCATTGGCTATGCCAAAGATGTAATACTCTTCACGCTCCTCCGAGTTGCATCCAACCTTCCTTTCTTAGCATCACATCAGTTTGAGTGGCAATTTTATTGAACATTTATTCTTTAAAGTTTGCCATTTAATTTGGGTTTGTATGGGAGGTACCACTCCTGGTAACCCTAGGATCATGAAATTTATATGGTTGATGAATATAGATCAGAAACTTTGATACGTTAAAAAACAAAAAAAAAATTTCAATAAGAACATTAATTTAAAGGGGGTTTGTATGGGAGGTACCCCCACTAGTGGTCAGACAGACAGACGGACAGACGGACATGGCTAAATCAACTCGTCTCATCGAGCTGATCACAAATATATATGAATGTTATTGTAGTTATAACATTGGTTTTCAGTATTATCTTCTAAGGTCAAATTACCTACATAATCCGCTAATGTCTGTTCATCGTCAAAATCTGCTTCCTAAATTTTGTCCGTTTTCTTTGTTTGGGTCAATATGAAAGTTGCGTTGTATTTTTTTTTGGGAAATAAATTGTTGAGTTGGGTCTTTTAAAAACTGTTCGGTTCTACGGGAATTTAGATGTAGGTCTATTCATACAATTTACGTCTTGAGCTGAATATCCTGGATTTACAAATTCTCTACCTCCTGATGCTTGCAACGGTTTATTAAAAGCTTGTCTTGGTTGGTCTCTAAAATTATTAAAATGTGGTCTATTACCCTGCTGTTGAAATGAGCGTGGAACATAATCGCATTGAGGATAATGTTGGTCTCTTATAATTTTATAGTTCATTACGTGGTGGTAATAGTGACTGTGTCTGACGGCGTGGCAATGTGTCATTTGTATTTTGTGTTAAATTGATATTTTCCATTTTTACCCACTTATGCAATGCTTGAGCCAAGTCATTTGGTTTTTTGATGGCCAGAAATCTAGGCACGTCTCCTTTTAATCCACTAATAAATGTTTCCAAAGCTTTATCTTTATAACTACGTGTCATTAAGGATGCCGATTCTTTGCTTAAATAAATACATCCTATCTTATTCAACAATAATGACAAATGTTGATATAATGCCTGATAAAATTCTTGAACAGATTTACTATCCTGATTAAGACATGTCATTTGAAATTCTAAGGTTTCCAAATCTCTCTTGTCTCCATAATGCAATACAAGACATTTGGAAAAAGTTTTCCAATCGAGGGGTGTGCTATAGGATTCCAGCACAACATCAGCAACTCCTTCTATCTTTCCTCTTACCATGCTTAAAATCGCAAAATATTTTGGGGTGCCTCTAATACATTCATACACCGTAAATATACGATTTACACTTTTTTTCCAAAAGCTAAACTCCGCTGTGTTTCCAGAAAATTTTTTAAGCATTTTACCAAATCTGGAATTCTATCCATGTCCTGATCTGGTCCTATAGTCTGATCTGTCGTATTTGTAAAGTCAGTTATAGGATTTATTACACCCAGAGAAAAACATTGTAAATTTAAGATTTTACACTTTGATTTAACTATTTTTACGAATGGTTTTGCTGCAACGTGTGAAATAATCAAATAAAAGTGTGTGTGTGTGTGTGTATTTGAAATCAAATATGTCCATAGTTAAATTAACTAGTTTTTGTGTTTAATTCAAAATGCAACCATATTTGAATTAAGGAGGAACTATTTTGTTCAAATATGAACACCACATATTAAAATGATTAGAATAAGAATAGAACTACAACTGTTTAAGTAAATAATAATCTACACAATATATTTTACGACTATGTATTTTGTTGCTGTGAAGCCACGGCCAGTGTCATATTAAATATTATGGTCCTAGGGTTACCAGGAAGGGTACCTCCCATACAAACCCCCTTTTAAATTCATGTTCTTATTAAAAAAAGTTTTTTGTTTTTAATATATCGAACTGAAATTTGGACACCATAAGTTTGTGACCTATGGCCATCAATCGTGTAAATTTCATGATCCTAGGGTTACCAGGTGGGGTACCTCCCATACAAACCCCCTTTAAATTAATGTTCTTGTTAGAAAAAGTTTTTTGTTTTTTAAAGTATCGAACTGAAATTTGGACTCTATAAGTTTCTGATCAATATTCATCAACCATATAAATTTCATGATCCTAGGGTTACCAAGAGTGGTACCTCCCATGCAAACCCAAATTAAATGGCAAACTTTTAAAGAATAAATGTACAATTGCCACTCAAACTGATGTGATGCTAAGAAAGGAAGGTTGGATGTAACCCGGAGGAACGTGAAGAGTATTACATTTTTGGGATAGCCAATGATAGCCTTCTTTCTGGTTTTTTTCCTGAGCACTGTCACTGCGTTTTTACGCTGTGTGCTTTTGTAAAAAAAATATATATAGAACACACTTGTTTAATATCAATTAAAATTTTAAGTTAGTTAACTTTAAAAAAATAATAAAATACATTTGTTTAATATCATTTAAAATTTTAATTTGGTTAATGTTAAAAGAGAAATAATAAATTAAAATGTTTTCAGAAAAAAGAATAGCACTTCTAAAGCAGCAAGCCGAGATAGTCCTTAGTTAGGGAAATTGAGGCTAAAGAGCCAAAATCCATGGAGGCGTTGACTAGAGTGGAGGAATTAAAAAGCAAATTTTCCGCAAATCATGGCAAATTGATAAAAATTGAAGCAATCGATCTCGATTACTTCACTTTAAAACAATATGACTTAGTAATGAAGGTATTTGCGAAGATTGTAGGAAGCACTCATGATTCGGTAAAAGATCTCCGTACGGTAGATGAAGCTTCTATAGCTCCAGGGGGCAGTAGGGATACTATTCATATATCTGAAAAGAAACCCTCTCACGTAGAAAAAGGGCCAACAAGCTCAGTAGACAGGAAAAAAGAAGTTGAGGAAATAATTCAAGGGAATATTGCTCAGACGAGGGTATATCTTATAGCAACTTCGAATCAAATCGACGAAGAGAAAGTAGAAGGCTTTAAGATGAGAAAAAGAAAAGAACGATGCACAAAATCGGTCAAAATAGGCCTAACTGGGGATTGTAAAAGATCATAATTTTCTGACAGTTTTGACCTCGCTGAATCGAAAAATGACACTTAGAATGTTGGAAACCCTGGGCAAAGTGTAGAAAAACCACCCTCATCCCTTAATCCCAAAATATGAATATAAACTGTAAAACACTTGAATATGAAAATAGCACGAGTTTATGGCAGATGCTAGTAGAGTCAACAGGATGGGTTATCCCCCAATCCAAAAATTCGATATATGATCGCAAAATAAGCGAATTAGAATTCGACATGGAAATATCATAGCCACCTTGGACAAAAAACTAGATAGAAATCAAAAAGGTAATATAGAAGCGACAATGGTTAAAGAAGAAGACTTGCCAACATTACCTAAAATTCAGGTACCTATATTTTTTGGCGATTCCAAAGAATGTGACCTTTTTCATCAATTATTTACTGAACTCATTCATTCAAGAGAAAACCTTACAACATCTCATAAATTTAATTACCTGAAATCCGTAATAAATGGAGAAGCAAGAAATGTAGTTGCTAATTTACTTCTGGGTTCAGGTGAAAACTATGAAGCCGCTTGGGAACTGTTAACCAAGAGGTACGAAAATAAGAGAAAAATTGGTTCTGAACAAATGAGTCAATTTATATTATTAAACTGAAGGCAAATTTGTCCGAAGATAGGGATGTAATTTTTGCTCACATAATTTTGAAAAAATTTAATAAAGACGCTCTGCATTTATATGAGAGTTATACAAAGAAAACCAAAGAAATACAGACGCTAACAGACATCATGGATTTCTTAGAGCATCGGCTCAATTCCATTTCTTCCTTACAGGAAGAAAAACCTGTTAAGAAATTAACGTTTAGTGAGGCAAATGAGAAGTGTCCGATTTGTAAATTACCTGGGCATAGAATACTCCAGTGTTACAAATTTAAAAATATGAGTCCAGAAAAATGCACATTTGCTTGCGATGCCTAAAGCACTCCAGCAGTAAAAGGTGCACGAGTGAAAGTTTATGCTCACAATGCAATAAACCTCGTCACACAATGCTTCATTTCATCAATCAAAGTAGAGAAAAGGTATATTCGTGTAGGACAACTGAACAAGCCTTATTAGCCACAGCTGTAATTCAAGTAAAATCAGTTGACGAAGGTTTAAAAAATTAAGAGCATTAATTGACAGTGGTTCACAAAGCACAATTATATCAGAGGAAGCATTACAAATACTCAAATTGCCTAGAACAAGAAATCATACAGAAATCAGCGGAGTCTCGTCTTTTAAATCGTGCATATCAAAGCATAGAGTAATATTAACAATTAAAACCCCAAAAAATAAGAAAAATCATTTAAAAGTTGAGGCAATTGTCCTCCCTAAATTAATGAAAGCGCTTCCGGTTGGGTCTATAAGTGTTGACAAATCGAAATGGCGGAACTTTCCATTAGCTGATCCCAACTTCGATAAGCCAGGTCGAGTAGATTTAATTATAGGAGTCGACGTATATAGTCACATCCTAAAGAATGGTATTGTTAAACTAAATGGATTTCTAGGTCAACACACCGAATTCGGATGGATTGTGTCCGGATGCACTAAATCCAAGGGAAACAATACAATAGTCGCAACAGCTATAGAAGTAAATGAAAATTTTGGGAAATGGAAGAAGAAAATAAGGAAGATTTAGAGTACGAAATATGTGAACAAAATTTTGTGAAAACAACCAAAATAGAGTCAACAGGAAGATGCGACGTTACTATTCCATTTAAAGAGGATAGAGTTCTAGGAGATTCTAAGAGCCAAGCAATGGCACGGTTCCTGAATCTAGAGAAAAAACTTGAAAGAAATTCAAAACTTAAAGAGCAATATACTAAATTTATAGTAGAGTACATGGGTCTAGGGCACATGGTTGAAGCAAATACAGAGGTTAAATATTATCTACCTCATCAGGCAGTAATTAGAGACTCAAGCTTATTAACTAAATTACGAATAGTTTTTGATAATATAATAAAAGTCTAAATGATATTATGTGGATCGGACCAAGGATTCAAAAAGATATTTTCGACATAATCGTAAAGTTTAGCATTGAAGAAAATGAGTCTCTAAAAACCTTAGGGCTTCAATGGGAACCTTTTAAGGATAAATTTAAATTTATAGTCAATCGTAGGAAAACGAAAAAAGTAAATAAAAGACTAGTATTATTAACACTAGCCAAAATTTATGATCCATTATGATGGTTGTCCCCAGTCACCATTGCTGGAAAAATGTTCATGCAAAAATTATGGATAGTAAAGGATTGGGATCAAGAATTATCTCGACGACTTTACTTCCGATGCCTTTTAGCAGCATTAAAAAGATTTGTGGCTAGAAGGCGAAATGCGTCAATATATACTCAGACAACGGAACAAACCTTGTAGGTGCATCTAGGAAATTAGATGACGAATTTATCAAAGCAATACAACATAATACTATAGTTGCCTCAGATATAGAGAACAAACAAAATTCAGTGGCATTTTATTCCGCCGGCAGGACCTCACATCGGAGGTTTTTGGGAAGCAGGGGTAAAATCTATAAAATATCACATTAGGAGAATGATTGGCGATAGCATTTTGACTTATGAAGAAATGTCAACTTTGTTATGTCAAATCGAAGCAGTATTGAATTCGAGATCTTTATACACTTCAAGGGATGATATAGATGACATTGAAATACTTACATCCGAGCATTTCTTAATAGGTAGACCAACACTAGATGCAATTGAATCAGTGGAGGAAAAAGAAAAAATTAATAATTTAGATAGGTGGAAACTAATAAAAAAAATTAAAAGGTCAGGTACCGAGGTTTATTCATTGATAGAAAGTAAATAATACTTAAATGCAAAAATTCCACTATTTGGTAGGCACCCATCTAAACTGTATAAAGTAATTCCCGTACCAGTTAAAAGTGACGATCAAATGATAATAGCTCATTTAAGATCAGAATACTTAGTGTATAATTTTGAGATAGACTCCTATCATTTCATCACATCACAATGCATGTGAGATCAAACCTTTTAAGCCTAACACGCACGCGAATTGCGTGTATAAAACTGTAGTAGATTCAAAGACACATTGGGTTGAATTAGAAACGAAAAGTAGTTGGTTGTTTAAAGTCCCATATAATACAAAAATAAGAATTAAGTGTACAAGCGCACAAATAGAATCAATTAGATTGCCAGAGCAAGGAATATTAAACTTAAAGTCAGAATGTACGGCTAGAACCGATGACAAGATATTAGTAGCTCAGCATAATCTTCAGTCAGAGAGCCATGAAATTGTATCATTGCATATAGGAGATGTTAGTACAATACCAAAAATAGTCTGGGACCCATTAAAACTGTCATCTATCAATCATGCAGTTGAAATCGAACGATTGACAGATGAAATCAAATATTTAAAAGAAAATCATATTGAATTAAAGGGTTTAAATTTTCACCATATATCCGGACATGCTCCTTTAGGAGTAGGATTAATAACAATTGCAATTTTGATCGCATACACCATTCGAAAACTAATAATAAGACGTCAACTGCAGGCCATAACATTTGCCGGCCCTTTGCAAAATGTTCAAATATGAACACCACATATTAAAATCATTAGAATAAGAATAGAACTACAACAGTTTGACTAAATAATAATCTACACAAAGAATGCTACCCGCACTCTTTTTAACACACAATATATTTTACGACTATGTGTAAATGTATTTTACGACTATGTATAAATGCATATTTTATGATCATGTGTAAATTGAGATAGTCCTAAGCGATATCCCAAAGTATAATTTAAGACCATGCGACATCTAACATCCCAAACCTTATCTGGGCTGCGTCCCGTTGGTCTGTGTCGCAGGTCAAAATAGTGATAAGACTAGAATAAGAACATCATGTTAGTATATAAGGAATTTATTGAAATAATAAAGATCAGTTCAGTTTATGAATTCCTTCAGTGCGTGCGTTTTAATAAAGTCAACATTTAGTCCTTCAGTGCGTGTGTCAGTGAAGTTAATCAATTAGAATACTTACAAGCTTCTAAACAATATTGAATTTAAATATGAAGCATAGTCAAATTGAGAAGCTTTCATAGTTGATTTAAAATTTCTCCATTTCAATTTTATTATTTTTATTTTTAATTTAAAAAGCCGTCCCTTTCAATTTAACTATTTTTCATAGTTGAAATAAATATTTTAAATTCTGATTAAACTATTTTTCATAGTTGAAATGAAAATGTAAAATTCTGATTTAACTATTTTCATAGTTGAAATGAAAATAAACCAGAAAGTAGGCTATCATTGGCTATGCCACTCTCCTCCGGGTTACATCCAACCTTCCTTACTTAGCATCACATCAGTTTGAGTGGCAATTTTATTGTACATTTATTCTTTAAAAGTTTGCCATATAATTTGGGTCCAGTTCGATACGTTAAAAAACAAAAAACTTTTTCTAATAAGAACATTAATTTAAAGGAGGGTTTGTATGGGAGGTACCCCCAATAGTGGTCCGATTCTGCTGATAAAAAGAAAGCAGCTCTCTAGCTCTAAAACTGAGGGAATAGTTTGTATACATACGGCCAGACGGACATGGCTAAATCAACTCGTCTCATCGAGGTGATCACAAATATATATACTCCCGTGATGAGTATAAATATACTAAATACTAAATTGTTTACCAGTTCAAATCCAATTTGATTACATGGTGTAGGCGAGTTTGAAGACAACCAAGATTCCACTTTCGAGTTCGCTGATAACGTTTTATCATCAATATTGAACTACGAATAATATTAACAGAATGGAAAAGGAAATGTGGATATCTAAAAATATGTTGCTTACTTCTTTTTTCCGCCAAACAAGCAGCTTTTCACGTAACTCTGCTCTAAAACGAATAGTGGGAATGGCGTCCCTGATATCATCTTTTGAAACATATTAAGCGAACGATAAGTCACATCAGATGCTAATATAAAATAACAAAATAAAGCATTACTTCGATTGCTGATCTTTGTCATCATTATCATTGCATCACTATCATTACATATTGCTTCAGAATGATGAAACCGATGAAGAATTGGAAATAGGAAAGGTTGTCTAACGCACCCGTGCGAATCAGGGACGGATCTCTAGTTGAATATAAAATATTTCAGTAATTAACTTACATTTCAGTCCATCGAATAACCCTTCCAAATTAAAATCTTGCAGAATGTTTTTTAATTTCTCATCGTCCGATTCGCATGCGCTTACAGTGTCCACAATCTGTTCGTTGGTTGTCATTTTTTGAGATTAGAATGGAGGATATGATATGATTATTTAATTTAAATTGCGTGAGACTTTTAAGCCGCACATTCCACAACGCCGTAATATTACAAGTAATCAGCAGTGCGTTCAGAAACGATAAATCAGTCATTGCTTACTTATATTTTTCTTAAATAATTTTTTTCCAACTTTTGTGTATGAAATAAGCAAACAAATAACTTGATGTTTATTAATAAAACAAAATTTTGATTCATAAATAAATGATTTTTTCCCTAAAGTGGGTCGCGAAAAGTTTTAAAACCTCATACCGAGTCGCGGTGAAAAAAGTTTGTGAAACGCTGGTATAAAGCGAAGTCATAAATTACACTGTGTTACAAAAAAAAAAATTGAAAAAACTTCTTATCAGACCTAGTGGAGGTTATAGGTCATAAAAAACTAAAAAGAATGGCACATAAAAAATTTTTGATACACCCTCAAAAACTTGACTTAAAGCTCAAAAACCGTTTTTAAGAGGTTCCTGTACATATTACCTTATAACTTGGACATTTTTTATCGGATTTCAAATGTTTGAATAAAATCGGTTAAAAATTACCTGATTTATTGTACTTTTTGTAATTGCATATGACAGTTTTTTTTCCTTTTTTATTCTTATTCTAGCTATCTCCCTCTAGCTATCTCCCTCTATCTGCAACAATTAAGGAAAGAAAACTGTCCAAGTTATAAGGTAATATGTACAGGAACCTCTTAAAAACGGTTTTTGAGCTTTAAGTCAAGTTTTTGAGGGTGTATCAAAAATTTTTTATATGCCATTCTTTTTAGTTTTTTATGACCTATAACCTCCACTAGGTCTGATAAGAATTTTTTTTTTCGCTGTGACACAGTGTTATTAGTACATATTAGTTATCACCCTTTTTATACGCGTACTCTGCATATAAGAATAAAAAGATTTGCATTTTTTCACAGAATAATTTATGTTTGACTAGCTGACCCCTCAAACATTGTTTTGTTTTAAAGTAAATCCAATCCTTATACAAAAATGAAATAATAATACTAAACGAAGGAGCAAGGCATAAGCAACGAAGAAGCAAAAAAGTTTGCAAAACAAAAAGAAAAATTGCATACATACATTTCAGGAGTTCGCATTTGTCCTTCATAGAGTGCAGTCGCAACTGTGCTTCTATGAAATTTCGTAAACTTATTTCTTGTGTTACCGTATTGTGTCTGTCGCGCTGTCTGACAAGTCCCGTTTAATGAACGTTCATCTAACGTCATATATGTAATTGTGACTTTGTTCTTGGTGTTCATCCGCAGATCAATAAACACTATACTTTTTGTTAGTTTTGTGTTTAAGCAACGGTGCTTTTTCCTTTTGTTGTAGCATTTCAGCATTGTTGACTGCTGTATACTCTACACAAAAATCACAATTAACTTTCTGCCTAGCTGCTTTTGCAGCTTGGCTCGGGTTTTTGGTTTTAGTTTGCAAGTCTAATTTGCAACTATGTCTGAAAACTCATTAGCTCAATCCGGCCAAGCCATTTCCTCTGAAAATGGATCACCACTTTTTCTCCTCCACCAGCTGAAAAACACTGGAAGGGCCTGAATCTACGTTTACGTCCTCGAAAGTGTGCAGAAGTCTCCGTTCTAGGACACCCTCTGTTCGGACTCCATCACCAAATATGTCCAATCGTTTCAATGATCCTACCTCAGACTCTGATGAGGAGTCGGAGACCGCTGATGAGGTGTTGCAATCACCTATAAACAAGCGCGACGCAAAGATTGGAAGTCCTTCCAAGCTAATGGACTGCACCGCACCTGTGGATAATACAGCAACGGAAAAACTCCCAAGACCCACTCCCATATTTATGGATGGAGTTACTGACATTAATGGTATAAAGACCAGCCTTGACAAGGTCACTGACACTTCTTCATACGTCACAAAATCCTTCGGCAAAGGGTCTCTCCGTCTTCTTCCAAACACTGCTGCAGCATATCGCTCAATTCAAAAATTTCTTGACTCTTTACCCTACCACTCATATCAACTCAAGCAGCTACGAGCTTACAGAGGGGTAATTAGAAGACTTCACCACACCACTCCATCTAATCTTATTGAGGCTGCACTTGGTCACGAAACAACTCTGGTCCTTTGAACCTATACTTCACTGAACTGGAACCGTCCCATAATAATAAAACCATCTATGATGTTAAACGTTTATGTCGACAAGTGATCACTGTTGAGCCCCCTCGTAGGTTCAATGACATACCGCAATGCCATCGCTGCCAGGAATTCGGTCACACAAAGCAGTACTGCCGAAAAACTTTCGATGTGTCAAGTGTGGAAAGAGTCACCCTTCTTCAAGCCAAAAAATCTCCTGATCTCCCTACCAAATGTGCCCACTGCGATGAGTCTCATACTGCAAACTATAAAGGCTGCTTTGTCTACCAAGAATTGGTTGCCCAGAGATCAATAAATCAACCAAAACAACGTCATCAGCCTACTCAAAAAACAGCACAACCAAATGTAAGTACAGCACATGCTAACCTTTTCTACGCAGACACAACCAGAAACGGCCCTCCTGCTCAGCCCAAAAAACAAATTTCCCACTTGAATTCAATATTCAGTTTTAACAAGATTTGCTCTCTGCTCTCGATGAAAGCTTCGCGTCTATCCTAGCTAGAATCGAGTATATGATGGAATCCCAAACCAAAATGTTGGAAATCTTGACGTTATTTGTCTCTAAACAATGCAGCAAATAGGTCTTCGCATTGGCATCTGGAATGCCAATGGCTTAGGCAATCACACAAACGAACTTTGCCTTTTTACTTTGAACCACAAAATAGACGTCATGCTCATAAGCGAGACCCACTTTACATCTCGATCCTTCTTTAAACTGTCTGGTTATGATGTCCACCTCGCCAATAATCTAGATGACAACCAGGCGTGTAGAGGAGCAGCAGTTTTAGTCCGGTCTGGACTAAAACACTTATCCCTACCTCCTGCCCGCTTTACTTGGCTACAATGTGCAGCTGTGAAAATCTCCACGGATCTCGGCGAACTGGTCGTTGCCGCACTATATTGCCCCCTGGCTGCATAATTCTTGAGAACCAGATTAATAATCTCTTCGACGAATTTTGTCCAAAGTTCCAGATCGGTAGAGATTGGAATGCCAAACATCGCCTATGGGTTCCAGACTGGCTAGACTCACAGAGAGAAGTTCTACCTACGCACTACCCCAGAGGCAATAGTCAACTTCCTGACGTATTGGATTTTGTTGTTTTTGCTGGAATTCCAACAAATCGGTTATCCATTACCGAATCTACTGATCTCTCCTCAGACCATCTCACATTAGTTGCTGAGTTTAAGGTAGCTGCTGATCGCTTCTCAGTTAAGAAGAGATTACTTCCTGCACATGCTGACTTGTTGCGTTTCCGAACTGGCCTAGAAGATCGTTTAAATCTGAATCTGGATATCTCATCTCCAAATGATTTAGACGATGCTGTTAAACTGTTTGCTCGTTGCTTATACGCTGCAGCCGCCCTTGCATCCTCCAACCGGCCCCTTGTGTCCTCCGCTTCTTCCCAGCCTCCTTTAAAAGCTGCCACCCTGGATCCGGTAAGATACAAGAGGAGCATCCATCGTAGATATATGCGTACACACAATATCTTGGATACAGCTGCCTGGCGCAGAGCTGAGCTCAAATTAAAACTTCATTTCGTCGAGGAAAGATCTCTTTATTTCGATGATCTATTACGAAATGTTGATCCAAGTAAATCCTCAGGCTTCAACCTATGGAGAGCCACACGTTGTTTCAAACAGCAACCATTACGTTTTGCACCCCTTCTGGACACGAACAACCTTTGGTGCCATTCTGACTTTGATAAAGCTACAGCTTTTGCAAATGAGTTTTCCAGGAGATTAACACCTCATCAGCTTGCAGTTGCTGCTGATGTCGCCTGCACCTTGTCTCGCTTGCAAGACTCTAATGTGTCCTCCAGTCACATTAAACCGGTTTCGCAAAGTGAGGTGCATCAACAAAATAAAGCAATCAAATTGAAGAAAACTTCAGGGTACGATGGCATCGACGGCAGAATGGCAAAGGTCCTCCCCCATAAGGGTGTGACGTTCCTGGTGTTACTTTTCAATGCGATGTGCGCTGCAATAGTAATGATCCTGAAACGTGGCAAGCCGGAGAAACTCGTCACGTCTTATAGGCCGATAAGCTTGCTGCCTGTGTTCTTCAAGATATTTGAAATTTCCTGGTAGATTACGGGTTGTATTGGGCCTTCAGAATGTAATTCCAAATCATCAATTTGGTTTTAGGAAACACCATGGTACACCGGAGCAAGTTCACCGAATTGTGCACCACATTCTATCTGCACATGAGGGCAAGCAATACTGCATTGGCGCTTTTCTAGATATCGAACAAGCTATCGACCGTGTCTGGCATCAAGGACTGCTCTATAAGTTAAAAGACATCCTACCGACTGTTCTTTTCAAAATTATAGAATCGTTCTTGACTAACAGAGCTTTCTACGTCAAATATAGAGATACTAAGTCGTCAATCAGACCTATACAGGCTGGTGTTCCCCAAGACAGTGATTTGCTCCTGTTCTTTTCACAAAATTTACAGCAGATATAACGCAACCTACTTCCAATTCCACCATCTTAGCAAGTGGTAAGTACGCGGATGACACTGCGGTTCTCTGTTCTGACAAATCGCCGACTAAAGCCGCTTCAAACCTACAGTCATACTTGAATCGTTTGGAAGCCTGGTTCACAAGATGGAATATCAAGGTGAACTCAGGTAAGTCACAACTGTGTTCTTTCATACTCAGAAGAATTGATATACCTCCGGTAACTTTTGGTGGCCTGGCGATACCACAGTCCTCAGTTGTGAAATACTTGGGCTTTCACCTAGATAAACGTCTAACTTGGAAATATCATATTACCACTACTGATAGTTCCTGTTCCTACAAAATGAAAAAATTTAACTGGCTTCTGCGCAAAAAGAGGAAACTTAGTTTGAAAAATAAGCCCTTAGTATACAGCAAATCGTTGCTCTTTCCTAGAAGTATGGTATCCAGCTATGGGGACATCTCGCCCTTCAAATCGCAGGAAAGTTCAAGTCCTTCAAAACAAAGCGCTAAAAACAATCACCAATGCCCCTTGGTTTGTCAGGAACTCTACGCCTGACAACGACTTCAGCATGCCTACCATGTTACAGGAAATAAACTTCCACAGCAGCCGATACAATGACAGTCTTCTGTTCCACGCAAATACACTCGCAGAGTCAGTCAACAGGACGGTGATTCGAAGTCGGTTAAAAAAGATTCACCCGAACGACTTACCAATACTCAGCTAACAAATTACTCCACTTTTCCATAAATTGAACTTATATCAATCTCTGTAATTGTCCATAGTTTTCTTACTAATATTTTATAGCTTAAGCGGTTCAATGTTCTTAATAAATACAATTTATAAAAAAACCAAAAAAAAAATTACATTTCAAATTTCTAATATTTTCAAATTAATCACTCCCCCCACTTAACAAGAATCAAACAAAATACGCGAAAGAAGAGAAAAAAAACGGTAGAACACATTTCGGTTTTTGGTACACGACTACCCCGCGACCCTCCCACTTACCTTATCAACAAACCAAAATTGATCAACAGCCTTAAACACGAAACACAAACAAATCAAAGCACAAGCAACGAAACACACTGTCTCTTTCTTGTCCCGCTCTCAATGAACATCAAATACAGAAACGAAGAGCGCAAGAAGTGCGTACTGAGAAAGGAAAAACACAACAATAACAACAACCAAAGCATTAAAAACGAAAAAATGTATAACACTATTTATGCTGGGTCTTGCAGCACACAAGCAGACGGACATAAACTCAACGAAAAGAAGAGAACAAAGCAAACAAAAATACACTTAAGGTAGGCATCCACACATCCACGATTTGATCAAAGAGAAAACGAGAAGAGTCATCTACGGATACTACCCAGGACTAACTCTGCAAATCAGCATTCTTTTTTCTTTTTGTTTCCACAATGTATTAGGATAAGTGTACATATATGAATTTTTAATTTTGAATTAGTAATAAAAGGAAATGTGATTTAAAGAGATACTTTTTTCCAAAGAAGTGAACTGGTATTAGAACCGGTGCAGAGCGGGTTAAATAGAACCGGTGCAGAACCGGATATATTGGCGGATAATGCAGGCGGAGACAATTGATTCCTTCCAATCACATCACCATGTTAAAATCAACCGGTTCTTTACACTGCGAGAACCATATACAGAACCGGTTAGTGGTGCAAAATGGCTAGCCCAGAACTGATTCTGAACCGGTGCACAGGGTTATTTTATATAGTACAGTTTTTAACATCTGTACATACATACATTTTTTTAAAAGAGCAAACACATTTGTATTGTATAAAAACCACAAACATGCATATAAATGCGCTTCACTTACCTGCTACATATATGTATTTATGTATTATTAACGTAGTTAATTTTATTTTATTACAATTTGTTTTTAAAGTTTTATTTCACAAAACTGCACTTTTACACGTTTTTCTGATTTTAACTCTTTACGCTCTCATAGACTTAGTTAGACTGATCACGAGCACAAAGCAGAAAAGAAATAGAATATGAAGCCGAAAAAATTCCACTACATAACTGTCAATCCAGTGGACCAAAACATCCGTCAATGGTATTACTTATGAGAGTTATGCGGGTCTTGAGCGGGTAAAACAACCGCTTCCGTATCCGGAAATGATCCGCGTATGAGTCTTATGTCCCTCGCAAACGGGCCGTTAATGGATCCGCCAATGAAACCGTTTTCGGCCAGTTGATGTAACCGTTCATGGGCCGCCAATGGTGCCGTTTTCGGACCGTTGATGGGTTGCCAATGGAACCGTTTTCGGCCAGTTGATGTAACCGTTTTCGGGCCACAAGTGGTATCAGTTGCTTGAAAATAATATTTACAATGTGTATAATTCATTAATTTATTTATTGATAATAAAAATTTTAAACTATTTCAATATGGTAACAATAAATATGAAATAAAAAATAAAAAAAAAAATAAACATCTCATTCTTTTAACCAACAAAAAAAAAAAACAATGAATTATCTTGAGCATATTGGAAACATTTTTGAGTCGTCTTATCGAAATCCGCATCCTCCAAATGAAACCTTTGTTTAAAAGCACCTGTGAAATGTTATGTAATTAGTACTTTTTATTTCTTGAGTGAATAGCTATGTCTCAGTATATAATGTACTGAACGGAACTTACTTCGAATACCAGAAGTTACATGCAGGCCCCTGACACATTTCTTGTTGGCAGTGCCTCAATTGCAACATTGCTTAGCAACATAATCGTTGAGGAGTTGCCACCATGCGTGCCTGATGAATTTATCGTAAATCTTCTCGCTGCTATTCAAGGAGATCAAACGGGAGATGTGTTAACCTATAGTACTTGAAGAATTTTGTAAGTTGCAAGTAGTTATGCGTTCAGTATATTTTTTGTCAATTTAAAGTATCTAAACTTTCAGTATTGGATAAATAGAATAGGAATAGGAATATGCGAGTTTTCTTTATTTTATTTTATTTAAGTTGTATTTGTAAATATATTAATGAACAATGGTTAGTATTGGCTTATGGTAACTAAAATAATAAATATAAATTCTCGCCTTGGGGTTTGTGGAGATAACGTAGATTTTGTTGTTGTTTGTCGTACGATTTAATACTCATTGAGAAGCACTTAGAGAAATCGTGGTTTGTTTTAAATTGCAAATCTTATTATAATTATAATGAAAGAGAGAAAGAGAGGATTTCGCGCATATAAGATCTTAGTTATTTGATTTAGCATAAATAGAGTGTGCTGCTTTAAATGAAAATCATTCTTACATTTTTTTTTCAGTGTATATAAAAAATGTTTCGTTTCTATGTACATGTATTGGTATTTGCTCTTCCATAAGCATTGTTTGGGCACCTCTGATATAGACCATTGCAACATAAATTGCCAATTTTACCAAAAAACAAAAATAAAAAAAGCATTTCCAAAAATTTACGCGACAAGATTTGAACACGGGTCCTAATTTATGCTGGCCAGCGCCTTTACTCACTGAGTCAACAACCCTTGCAATGGTTCGCTTCTTAATTACATATTTAGATCTAAACGTATAGTATATTTAGATTTAAACTTCATTTTTGCACTAATACACTCTCATATACCTCACACCGATTTCGTCTTACTCTGTTTTACATCTGTATTGTTACCCCCTGAGCCTAAAGATGTTTGCACATCAATAATTGCTAGGTTTAACTTACACTACTACATATATTATTCTTCCAAAAATTACTTACAAAAGTCTTGAAGGCATTCTTTTCCTTTATTATTTCCTCAAAACTTCGAAGTTCATCCAGCGTTTTAAAAGGCAATGTCGGCAGCACGACTCGTGTATTTCGGGGCTCGGCACAAACTTTTGCTTTTATAGCAGTTACTTCATTTCTCATCAAAATGACTTCGGCAACTAGTTTGTCGAGTTTCGCTGACATCTGCCACTGCTGTTCGCCAATTTTGCGTAGTTGAGTTTCTTTAAATGACAGATATAGTTAATAATTGCAGATCACAATATTAAAAAAAACAACTTACCTACTGATTCGTTGCCTTGCTCTCTTCCTGCGCCTCCCTGTACATTTCTCATACGACTTCCATTATCGTCAGTGTTGAATAATTCATTGTAATTGATTGTTTCCTACAATTTAATGTATAAGGGGAATATAAATGTGCTCCCTCAAGCGATCTTCATAAAAGTGAAATATTTTCCAAGTAATTTCTTCAATTGAGTGTTGCATTTCTTCAATTGAGTGTTGCATACATGGAAGTTGTTTGGAGCAAAATATGCCAATTACAGTGGAGTCAATCGGATACTTGAAAAAGGGTTCTAGGTCAACAATAATTTGGCTATACACAGCATTTTTTTAATATCTACAATTTTATAAAGTCAAACGAGTTATTTACATTAATAAAATAGAAGCAATCAGCTTCACTAATAGTTAATAACAAGTTTCCTCGAGATATTTTTTTATTGTATTCCAATTTCGAACTGTTTTTTATTATATTTAAAGAACTCCGTTCCCTAATACGGTTGTTTAGCTGCTTAAGACACATTTACTACTTTTCACCATTCTTTTTAATTGGCTAAGAAAACTTTCGAAAGGGAAAGAGCTGATGGTTTCCAATGATCCAAAATGCAACGCTTGCTGGCTTAAATGAGTCAAGCAGTGAAAATTGTAAGTCAGCATTGGGAACATATATAAATTTGGGACTTCCGTCACAAAATTGTTTCAATAGTGCAGAAGCAAATGAATTCTTGCTTGTACAGTATTCATCATGAAGGAGGAGTCTCATCCAAAAGCTCAACAATAAGAAGTGGTTGTATCTGTCGTTCCCCAAAATGTCTTTCAACACTACAGGTCCAGTGTACAGAAGAATGGTGCGTAGTTCGATAGCTTTAAACCTCTCCAGATTATCAAGAGATCTTGGTTTTCTATTGAATTTAATAGGTGTACATTTTTGAAGACAAACTAACCTAGTGCTTATGGAGTCAATAGAGTGCCGACTTTTAGAAAATTGATGACCTTTCGCCCTCGCCAAAGACACAAGTAATGATTTCATAACGCCAAGACAGACAACGTGCATGTAATCGTAGGGGAACTGAAGCTCTCATTGCTACGTGCCATGTTATCAGATTTCCTGAAAAGCAATCTTTTTTGGAAATATTCCCCCTTTTGAACGCATTGGTTGCAGGAATAGAATCCAGAATGATGCTTGACGGCCAAAATGAAAGCACGAGCTGGCGCATCACGAATGAAGGCACGCAAACTTACTTCATAATGTTTTAGGTTGTAAGTTATACCCTCCACAATCAAGTCCTGCAATTCATCCACGAATTGCTCCATGTCTAGTGGTTTCGTATTACCAACGCACAATCCAGCAACTAATACTGGCTTTGTACCATTGACGTTTATTAAAATTGGCCATGTTTGTTTCTGCGAATTTTTAAACAATGGTAGTCCATCAACATTGACATTAAGACTTATTGCATCACATTCGTAGTTGTAATTGTACAAGAAGTCAGTCAATGCGTCTTTAACTCCATAATGGACACATTCGCCAGGCTCAACAAACCGTTTTATAATGGTTCTAGGCGTGCCTTTCAATGTGCGCGCATCTTTTGGTAAATTCGGAAATTTTTCAGATAGCAGAAGCAGCTCAAGCAAATCATTAGCCGACCTTCTAGAAATATTATTCGCTGACATCCACCGCGCCAAGCGCATATTAAATGAATCGGTGTTCACTTCTTCATTTGACATGTCCACTAAGTCTGCATCATGTTCTATGAAAGCAGTGTTAAGCTCGGATTGAATAGATTCTTCGGTACGGAAAGTACCATTTGAGCACGTTCTAAGAACATGCCGAGCTTCACAAACATATTGCCGACTTTTTTTTTTCAAAGGCATTTTCTGAATCTAGCAGGGAAATATATGAGGGATAACATAGTACAATAATTCTAATTTGATATGGATTTGTCTGTCGACGCAATGCACATGAATAGAATAACACAGAAGGAATGGCCACATTTCAGTGTACTTATTTCAAAATATACACAAAAATTAATTTTTGACTCAACAGGATTAATGGGTTGTAAAAGTAATGAAAATAATATCACCGAAACACACAAATGCACAAGCATAATAATTATGGAGGAAATGGTAGAGTAAATTGTGCAAAGTGTCATTAAATGACAATGTCGTAATGTTTTTTAATTTGCATTTCTTTAAACCCCTCAATTGCGGACCCATATAACTCTTCACGGGAGTGAATAGTATTATAAGTTTGTCATGCTTGTAACACACAGAAGGAGACATCGCAGACGACATAAAGTATATATATTTGTGATCAGCTCGATGAGACGAGTTGATTTAGCCATGTCCGTCTGTCTGTCTGTATGTATGCGAACTAGTCCCTCAGTTTTTGAGCTAGAGAGCTGAAATTTTGGACGTAGGAATCAGCCGAATTGGACCACGGACCCATATAACTTAAATTAATGTTCTTATTAAAAAAAGTGTTTGGATTTGGACACTATAAGTTTGTGATCTATGGCCATCAATCGTGTAAATTTCATGATCCTAGGGCAACTAGGTGGGGTACCTCCCATACAAACCACCCCTTTAAATTAATGTTCTTGTTAGAAAAAGTTTTTTGTTTTATAATGTATCGAACTGAATTTTGGACACTATAAGTTTCTGATCTATATTCGTCAACCATATTTATAACTGAATTTTGGACACTATAAGTTTGTAATTTATAGCCATCAATCATGTAAATTTCATGATCCTAGGGTTACCAGGAGTGGTACCTCCCATACAAAACCAAATTAAATGGCAAACTTTTAAAGAATAAATGTACAATAAAATTGCCACTCAAACTGATGCGAAGAAAGGAAGGTTGGATGTAACCCGGAGGAGCGTGAAGAGTATTACATCATTGGCATAGCCAATGATAGCCTTCTTTCTGGTTTTAATTAAATTCCACTATCAATTTTGCAAAATCAATAAGTGAAATTTTAATTTTTTTTAAACTGACAACGCACAATCTGTAGGTGCCAACCTGTTAGAAACAAATGGGGAAGTTCAATTTTTGATGTGAAACATCTTTGGTCTTGGTAGGGTAAAATTTTACACTTGGGACATGGGAATTCGAATATTAATAAGCGAAAGTATGGGGAAGCGACGATCAGCAAATATGAATATATTTCTGTCTGTGGCTATTGTTTTAAAAAGAAACACACAAAGCAATATGGGTTTTTTTGGTCGATTTACTTCATTAACGTATAAACAAACATTCTACACCAAAAAATAGAACTTCACTTTATATTTTAATTTCATGTTCACTCACTCAGATTAATTTTGCCACTTGCAGCCAATGTAAAGTTTTTGTACCGATAAGGATTTGTTGTTCATAGAATTTGTTATGTTGCTAATGATCATGGAAAAGAATAAAATAAATAAATGTAACACTCACTTCACTTAAGTTTATTATCAACTTTCCTTGCCGTATACCGCCACTGGATGATATTTTGTTTCTACTAGGAAGAAGGAATAAAAGAAGTGAAAAAATAAAACTACACTTTTTTTAAATAATATTTTGTTTACTCACTCTGTTTGATTATGTCAGTTGTACACAATATGAATTATAATGCCGAAATGTTTGAAGTCCACTGAATTTCTAATATTACTAATGTAAATTAAAAAGATAAATACATACATCAGATAAATGCACCACTCACTTCAATTTGTTTTCTCATCTACTTAAATTGCTTTACAACAACAAAAAATTTTTGTTTTCACTTTTTTTAATGTATACAAAATAAAGAAGAATAGCGCGAACGACAACAAGAAAAGGTCAGCGACGCAACAATATCCGTTTCATGCTCAGAAACGTTCACGTTCGCGGAAATATTTCGGACATGGAACGGATACATAGATAAATAGCAATAATAAGTAAAAGAGGTAACCAACGGATAACCGACAAACGACGCAAACACAAAATTTTCGGTATTTAACAGGGTGAGTAAACAAAAAAATTTTGCAAAAAGTGAAGTTTTATATTTTCTAATTCTTTCATCCTCAAGATAGGATGGCGGGAACTGAAAAAATCATCGAAAACGGAGCAAGGAGTAGTATTTTTTATTTGTTATTTCATATATTTCTTTTTTCTGAATTGTAAATATTTATATTATTATTATTGTCCACCATGTTGAAATAGTTAGAAATTATTATTATAAATAAATTGTGCTCATTGTAAATAGTTCTTTTCATTAAATGACTTGACTTGCTGCTCGAAAACGGCTTAATTGACGGGCCGAAAACGGTTCCATTGGCGGCACATAAACGGTTACGTCAACGGGCCGAAAACGGATCCGTTGACGGCCCGTTTTCGTGGGCCGTTAATGATAGTTTTTGCTGCCGAAAACAGAGCGACAGATGATTTTACTTTACGTACCGATTTCGGATGCGAAACTGGTTTTTTGACCCGCTCAGAACCCGCTTAACTCTCATAAGTAATACCACTTTCGGATGTTTTGGTCAACTGGGATGGTCTTTCGTCTATGTGCGTTTCAGTCGTGAAAAGGTCTTGCGTGGTCTGTATTAATTTTTACATATGTGTGTCAGCTTATGCGTTGCATTCGACTATTATGTGTTACCCAGCAAACAATTCGATTGCATTTTCAATAATCGTGTTACTAAGTAGTGTTTGACTCCTTTTTGTGATTACAAATTCAATTTTGAAATAGTCAGCCAATAAATATTTATATTTATAAAATATATATCAACAAAAATTAATAATTATAATATATATTAATAAGAAACTATTATTACAATATTATAAGTTACACAAAATGTTTGCTGGGTTATATCTGCTTTGTTCTTCATACCCGGACCTTATCACATGGACATTTTTTTTTCGGGACAACATTGACAATTATTTTGAGTGAGATTGAGCAAAAGGTCCCAAAATAATTGTTCTTCAAATTAGATTGCGAGACACACAAGTTATCACCTGGAGTGCAATTTTAAGACAAAACAATCAAATGCTCTACCCCATCACATCTACCTAAGAGCATCAACGACTGCCAAGGTACCGCTTGTTTTCAAACGTAGCCGTTGCCTACGCTGCACAACCGTTAATGGGTGGAGTTAATGCTCTACAGTATTGTGCAAAATTATTCCTTTCCTAACTTAACTTATATTCGTAATGATATTCGATTTGATAAAAGCGGATATCATAAAAGCATCAGTGCCAGCAATTTTGCAGTTTGCTAGAGCGCTACGATTTTTAGTTGTGGGTTCTTTTCAAAGAGTCATTGGCAAGGTTGCAGGCTTAGGGCAACGAGAATAATACAGGTTTCAGCGATGAATTCAATGCAATTGGTGAAGCAGAAACCCAATCCAGTATTCGCGGTCTCGTTAATATGAAATTACCAGTTGCATTCTTAAGAAAGACTCCTCCGTCTGTGATGATAACAAATAAAAGTCTTATTTTGCATTTGCAACTAAATTAATTTACATCACATTTGAATTATTAATAAGGCAAACAAATACTAAAATACACTACTACTACTAATCGTACATTAGAGGAGCTGCTTCCGTGTATCGACTCAACTCGATAAGGGTATGTTGCGCGTTCCGAACGATTTCAGATGACGCAATAAGCGTCATTGCAAACCAGTGGACATGAAAGTTAATGAGTTGGTGGCGATATATGCTTTGAGACGGGCAGAGCCTGCCACACATGATCAGGGCGACACACATACTGCCTCCTGGCAGGAGCGTTGGCAAAGCTCAACAAAGGGGCGTTGGACGTTCGAGTTAATACCCAACATCAGTGTCTGGGTGACCCGAAAACATGAAACTCTGAATAACCCCCTCATGCAGTTTCTCACAGGGCATGGCTGTTTCCGGGAGTACCTGCACAGATTTAAACATGACCCACATTGCCTGTACTGCACAAACCAGCCGGAAAATGTTCGCCATGTTCTCATGGAGTGTACCCGATTTGGGCATCTCAGAGAGTTAATCACGTCAGACGTAGGTGAGAACCTTACACCAAATGGCGTGATTAACTTTATGTTAAAGGATGAAGACTCTTGGAACAAAGCTTGCAGTATAATCGTTGCTATAATGCAACAGGTCCGCAGAGATGAAGAGTTGAACAGAAGAGTGGTCTAACGTAGCTCTCCCTGGCGAAGTAATGCCTCTATTGGCGTTCCCGGCAGGGTTGAGAAAAACAGCCAGCGTAGGCCAAGGATGGTTTTAGTACGTAGGCACTACATGAGACTGTTTGCCTGGTGAATCGTGCATGCTAGTAGGTCGATCTACTAGAATCTTTAGAAGATTTACACCTCCATGGCGAATCAAAAAAAAAAAAAAATAAATAAAAACTACTAATGTCAATTACAGAAATATTCCATTTTTTCAAATAATTTTTTCATAATTTTGTTGCAATGTTTCCACTCCTGCAACGTTTCCTGCATTATTTTAGTGAGCGGCTCCTCCAGAATCACAATTGACGAAGTCTGCCTGTTTATTTCCCGCAACTCTGTAATAGTCTTTTCACACTGAGCATTTTATGCTGCATTCAGTGGCGGCTTCAGGGTGGGGCGACCATGCGCCGCACGCTCCGACGAATATCGAACGACCCCTTACAATATCTCCTTTGTTGGCGCACCACAACATTCTTTTGAACAAATTACGATAAACTCATTTGACAGCGCCATCTCTTAACGACCTTCTAAAACAATGATAAACACCTGCCTGTGAAATCGTTCGGTCTGAAACGAATGCTAAAGGATACTTTAATTATTGAGTAAATAAATACTTGTACACTAAAATTATGAAAATTTTAATTGCATATTTTAAGGCTTTGAAATCAATTTAATTTTAATTTCTTTCGATTTCTGTGACACACCTGAGAGAGTGTAGCAATGAACCGAGATCGACACGTAGTGGATGTCGATACTGAAGGGCACAGAAGTGCGCACTGCTTAAAAAGGGTTTTGGTATTGGGTGATATGTTGTTCAAAGCGGTCGTTAATAGTGGTATCGTGTGCATGTGCATACACAAACGAAGATTTTGTGGTGCCGTGTGCAAATGCACACACACGAAGGTTTAGTGGTGCAGTGTGCAAATGCAGCTGCTGGTAGGATTGGGAAGTGTCATGTGCAAAACTAAACATATATCAAATAGTGAGTTGGACTTAGGAGTTTAGTCGTAGTTAAACGATTCAAGTGTAAAATACAACATACATTGTCTTTATTTAATTTTATTTGATTTTATTTTATTTTATATAACTACGCAATAATTTTTGAGATTATTAAATCATGGCAAAAAAAAAAAGAAAGAAATAATTAAAAAAAGCTTTCTGGTTCAGAAAATCGGAAAAGAAAAACTGAAAAAGAAAAAAAATTTTGAAGAAACGATGCTTGGTCAACTGGGATAGATCAACTAGAAGAATATGAAGAAGTTGGAGGAATAGCAGAAACATATTTTGGAAATGAACAGAGCTTAAATGACAAATTGAAACGATGGTTTGTGAAACACAGACCTACACGTAGTTGTCCACAGGATTTATTAAAAATTCTAAAGTCAGAAAATTTAAATGTCAATCAATTTTATAAATGTGGTGATCAGCCACCACCCGACATTTCCCACATGGCTGACAAGAACTAAAAGTAGTTTTGGAAACTGTGTGGTTATCGCCCAACTAGTGCGCAGATAAAATGGAAGATGCAGGAATGGAAATACTATTACCTTTAACAACGGATGAGAGTCTTCGCAAAATGGATGAAGATAAAAAATTGAGAGACAGGGCTGACTATGTAAGTAAAGTTCTTAACCCTTCACGCAATATGATTTATAACTTTATTTGAAATTATTTCCAGATAAAATCCATGAAAAGTATTCTAAACCCGTGGGTAGTCGTGAAAAATTTGCATCGCATTTTAGTCGATGAAATCATAGACTCCTTTAATATTAAAGGTGTTCATTTCAAGAAAGCCTTGATCACTTTGAACATGTTTATAGCGTCCTTCTCGGTAACGTATTACAATAAACTACCCAAATATTCCATTACTTTTTTTTTTTTATTTCAGAATCAATCACATCAGACAGTGTCAACGTTTCTCCCAAAAACCTACTTCGGAAAGCAAGGCACCTCAACAAAAAACGTTTGCACAAGAAGCACTCTTTGCAAAAAAAAACAAGAAGAATCCATGAAATTTAAAAAATTGACAATTTGTGTGTTTCCTCTCTTCTTATTTTGTATTAATTTTGTGTAGTTTTATGGAATGAATTAAAAGTTATGAAATTATTGGTTTTGAAATCTCAATGAAACAATTTTTATTCATTCGAAAACTGTGAAACTGTGACTGGCGCAAAACTAGTAAAAATGGGACTGGCAAAAAACTAGTGAAATGGTACGCTATGCAGTGGCAATTGACTCCATCCAATGACATTGCCATGTTAAATATGCTACTAAAAAACATGTAATAGGCGATAGGAATTCGCCTGTGCTGGCAAAAAAGGGACTAGTACAGGACTAGTCTTCATACTGCAGGGTATCTTCTCAATTACAATATGTTATCATCATTTATGAATTACTATGTTAATATAAGAAATATTTTATAATAATCATCATTTTTATAACAAAAACATACAATCAGTAAAGAGTAGGAGACTTCAGAAGAGTTCTTAGTTAAAGGGGGAGGAGTTACGTTAGAACCTTCACCTCAATAAAACTAATATACCTAAAACCGGTGTAGTGTATATCTTGTTACTGTCCTACATCAAAATATGTATCAATAGCCTATTTAATTAAAAGGCAAATGTGAACCCTTTCCTGCTCACACCACTGAACCAATTTTGACAAAAAATATACCAATTGAAAGGTATTCTTCGCATTCCTGTACATTTTTTATCAAAATAGGTCCAGTGGTTTAGGCGTACAAAGGTGTTTCAAAAAACCGCTATAAAACAACAAGTACAACATATAGCCGTTGATGTGTACGTGTGTGCACGCAGTAGATGAGAGAGGTTTGTGTGTTTGTGTGCCTCACTCTTCTGCTCTATTGCCGTTGATATTGCAGGAGAATGAGAGAATAGAGAGGTTTGTATGCATCTCTCTTCTGCATACTTTTATTCTTCATAATACAGGGTGGCTGATGAAAGCCGCTACCAAAAAAATGGTCACACCGTTACGGTTACTGCAGACCGTTATTTGAAAATGCTGAAAGAATTTTTCTATACAGAACTACAGGATGGAGCAACGCCTCACATAGCCCAGCCTGTTATGACAGAGTTGCGACGATAATTTCCTAATAACCTTATTTCAAAAAACTGCCAATTCCGTTGTCCCCCCATGTCGCCTGACCTTAGTGCACCTGACTTTTTCTTGTGGGGTTTATGCAAACAAGAAGTCTACAAAACAAAGTCGACAAATTTGAATGAACTAAAGCAAGCCATTCGGGCAACAATTGCGGCTATTCCTGTCGCAACTCTCCAAGCAGCAATGAACAACTTTTTACTAAGATGCCGCACATGTGTCAACGAGCAAGGGGACATTTAAATTCAATTCTTTTTAAAACTAATTAAGCTATATTTAATAAAATTGAATGACCTGAAAAAAATAAAAATGAATTCCATACACTAAAAAAAAAGTTATTTGAGTTTCTTAATGTAGCAAAATTCATCAGCCACCCTATATTTTGTATATCTATATAAATGTATATACTTATAAGTATAATAATGTGTATCACTTTTTAACGTTATAAGAAAGTGATAAAAAGAAGAATTTGCATTATATCTGCTTTGACTATTTCATTCTTGCATTATTTATTCTTCATGTGAAAAATATTTTGTATATATGTATATATATAAATGTATAAGTTATCACGATCGATAACACTGTGTTACAAAAAAAAAAAAATTGAAAAAACTTCTTATCAGACCTAGTGGAGGTTATAGGTCATAAAAAACTAAAAAGAATGGCAGATAAAAAATCTCTGATACACACTCAAAATCTTGATTTTGAGCCCAAAAACCGTTTTTAAGAGGTTCCTGTACATATTACCTTATAACTTGGACTTTTTTATCGGATTTCAAATTTTTATTTTGTATTTAGAAGCTGAAATGTAGCCCTTTACAACCATGTATCATGTATTTTGTTATCATTTAAATTCATGAAGATACAGACCAAAAACTTTCCAAAATTTTGATGTTTCCATCGATTTTGCAACTTTAAGTCTAATTTGTGCCCCTTATCTTATCTAAATTATATTTTTTCTCAACGTTTATCGAAAGTTTAGTGATTTAAGCTTAAAATGAACCCTGTTTGAATAAAATCGGTTAAAAATTACTTGATTTATTGTACTTTTTGTAATTGCATATTTGAAATCCGATAAAAAATGTCCAAGTTATAAGGTAATATGTACAGGAACCTCTTAAAAACGGTTTTTGGGCTCTAAAACAAGATTTTGAGGGTGTATCAGAGATTTAATATATACCATTCTTTTTAGTTTTTTATGACCTATAACCTCCACTAGGTCTGATAAGAAGTTTTTTTTCGCTGTGACACAGTGTAATCGATTGTGATATCGATACAAGTCCATCGCTCTCATATTGAAGCCACCGAGCTAAACTTCGCGCATATTACACATTAGACCAGCGTTTCTCAAAGTGTGGATCGCGAAAATAAAATTTTAAAAGCACAAACAAATGTTTTATAATTTACAGTAAATGAGCCCATCCACACAGAAAGACATTGTACAAATATTTTTTACCGAAGTACGCTGCTAGGTGAGGTGAAGGCGCAATTAGTCACATCAAAGTCAAGGGTGGCACCAATGAGGAAATTGGAATTGTGTGGGGCACATCTGTTATCGCAGCTGTACGTCAAAATAAGGCCACTATTCACAAACGAACACTTCACCACATATCTGTGGAGTGGCTCCCAAATTGTGTTGCATTGGATTCAGCAACACTCAGCCACTCTATCTAATTTTGTGGGCAATCGGATTTCTGATATTCAAGAAGCGACAACAACTTGCCGCTGGAGATACGTTCCCACGCGGTACAATCCAGAAGATTTGGTTTCAAGAGGGTGCACTCTAATAGAATTATAACAATCGAACTGGTTTGACGGACCTGAATATTTGAAACAAGATCAACATTACTGGCCAGTTAATAAAATACATTGAATTGAATATGGATGACGTCGACCAGGAAAAGCGCAAATCGTCGTTCGTTACCACTGCCTCAACAAACAATTTGCTTGAAGCAGAACACAGATATAGCTGCCATCGTCGTACCCTGCAAATTGTAGCCTAGTTATTCCGATTTAGTGACGCATCCAAGAAACTAAGATCTTTGGAACCGTCGACGATATCACCATCAGTGAAGGAATTGCAACTAGCATTTTATTGTATTGCTTGGAACTTACAAATAACATACTACGCAGAAGAAATACAGACTCTCCGCAAGGATAGGGTTATTTGCAACAGTCTAAAATCTCTTAATCTATTCTTACAGACGATCGATGGATTCGAGCTCCTCACAGTTGGAGGTCGTTTAGAGCTGGCAGATGTTCCTTACACTCAAAGACATCCGATATTGCTACCTGGGAAAGATGAATTTGTCCTTCGATACGTTCAGCATTTGCATCGGCGGAACTATCACGCTGGACCAAAGGCACTAGTAGCTTTAACTCGTCTGAGTGTTTGGATTGTCAACGCTAGGGATTTGGCACGTCGTATTGTCAAATCATGCATCATCTGTATACGTTACAAGCCGAAGTTAGCACAACAAATCAATGGCAACCTTCCACTGGAGATAGTAACACCGTCACCACCATTTGAACGTTGTGGAGTTGATTTCTTTGGCCCTGTCAACACATATCTTCGCATCAGGGGCAAGGATCCCATTGAAACTTACATGGCTCTTTGCGTGTGTTTTGCCACCAAGGCTGTGCACATCGAAGTTATCTCGGACTTGTCCTCGGAAGCATTTATAGGCACTCTTAGACGTTTGGCCGCCCACCGCAGCACACCTGCACAGATAGCTGGAGGAACTAAAATCTTTTTTATACAACAAATCTACGCAAGACGTGATCGTGAAATGGTACTCAGAACAGTGCATCACATTTAATTTTATTCCGCCTAGAGCACCCCACTTTGGAGGATTATGGGAAGCAGCAGTCAAGAGTGCCAACGGACTGTTAAACCGCACTCTATGTAACACTAGACTCACCCTAGAAGAGTTAAGTACTATCACTGCAGAGGTTGAATCAATTCTTAACTCTCGTCCGTTGACACCATTTTCGTCTGACCCTAACGATCTGATGGCACTAACACCAGGTCACTTTCTGGTAGGACGCCCCTTGCGCACGCTGCCGGAATATCCTATTGCAGAAAGAAATCTGGACAGATTGGAATGATGGCATCTCGTCAGTGCAATCAGACAGCACTTTTGGAAACGTTGGTCACACGAATATCTCAACGAGTTGCAGAACAGAGCAAAGTGGACCAAGACCTCATCTAACTGGTCCTTGGGAAATATGGTTATTGTACACGATGACAATAAACCACCACAACAATGGACTCTGGGTCGCATCGAGGCTACTATCCCGGGAAGAGATGGCCATATACGAGTAGCTGATATCAAGACAGCAAAGGGAATAATTCGACGCCCTATTCATAAACTAGCGCTATTACCTGTCTTTTGAAAGCAAAGCGCATACTTTCAACGGGCCCGCGATGTTGGAGCAGAACACAACATAGCTGTTCATTAGTACATATACATAACACAACAGCTACTTTGTTTGTACATAAAAACTGTTATCTTTCATTACCTCATTCTTTAATTTTTAAGTCTATCGTTTTGTAAAGAATTTAATAAAGTTAGTTCACTTAGAGCATGAATTGAGTGAAGTCGTGTTTTTGTGCATTATGGATTTTAATTAATGCTACACTCCTGCACCTTAGTAAATTCTCGTGTCGACCAAAAACGCTTGGTCTGAACAATTTTTATTAATATAATTTTTTGTTTATAAGTGTGTATGTTGTTAATGTGCATTTTAAAGATGTGTGAAATGGAGGATATGATGGCAGTGAATATAATTTGCCTCTGTGTGTTATTTGCAATGACAAACTTTCAAATGAAAGTATGAAAGCGTCAAAGTTGAAAAGTCATTTAGACACACTTCATTCTGAATACTCTGATAAGCCAATTAACTTTTTTGCTGATAAGAAAAAGGAATTAATTGCTGCTCAAAAATCATTGGAAAATGCACTCTTTCCTTACCAGCCAAATGAAAACCTCACTTTGACATCTTTTGAAATTTCCAAATTAATAGCTGAGACTGGGTATCCTATAGTGCTGGAGAAAAATTAATACTTCCGGCTTTAAAAATTGTTGCAAAAAACTTATGTGGAATAAAGGAAAAAAGTTTATTTTCGGCAATACCATTATCAAATGACACAGTTAAATGGAGAATTGACTATATTTCGAAACATTTGGAAGAAGAACTAGTTGCTAAAGTAAATAAAAGCAAATTTTTTTCCTTACAAGTTGATGACACACAAATATCGGGGATAATGTGTTTTATCAGATATATTAATGACGACAGCATACAAGAAAATTTTTATTTTTGATGTGTAAAAATCTTTAGGCTCAAGGGTAAAAATCTCGTTTCACAATACAGATGTAAAACAGATTAAGTAAAATGTATCAGAGCGTATAATTAAAAATGTGATTTGGTGTCTATTTGCTAGCAAACCACAATGTGCTTTTCCATTATAATGAAGCGACTACTTTTTTATGCCTACAATGAATACATAAGTAAGCAACGGAGAGCCGCAAGGCTCGTTGGCTCAGTGAGTAAAGGCGCTGGCCAGCATAAATGAGGACCCGGGTTCAAATCTAGTCGCGGAAATTTTGTGAGTTGGTTTTTTTATTTTTGTTTTTTGGTAAAATCGACAATGCATGCTGCAATGGTCTATATCAGAGGTGCCCAAACAATGCTTATGGAAGAGCAAATACCAATACATGTACAAGAAAACTACAATACATAGA